>JAPYZP010025299.1:0-11631 GCA_030522985.1 Torymus sinensis
CATTTCTAGTTATAGTTTAAAGGACTTTAGAAATGTTTTAGAAATATTTCAAGAAACTTTCTTGAAATCATTTCAAATAAATCTTCCAGAAACCTTTCACGAAACCTTTCTGAAGGTTTAATGCACGGACATAACTTATTTCAAAAACCTTTCATGGAAATATTTTTGAAATGTTTCGGTCCTTTCGTGAAACCTTTCAGAAACCTTGCAGAAATATTTCATGTTTTATGGGTAATAAATAAACACGTTGAAAAGTTAGTCAAAATTCTGATCACCTAGGCGTTAATGGGTTAATATAATAGGATAGAGTTATGTTGAGATCTTCGATTTCGATGTTTAAAATATTATGTTGGATTTTGTTAACATGCCTGTTCATTGTTAAATTACCTGTTTTACTGTGCAACACTATTTTTTTGAATATAGATCGTATGTGTATGATATGCACCGGCACTATGTCATGATATCTGCAACGAAGTAAGAATTTTAATTATGATCGTGAGTTATGTAATTTTTTAGAGGTATCCATCCAATTTCTAAGTAAATCTCTAGCTTGTGAGGCTAGTGAGTAACTTGATGAAAAAAACTCTGACTGTTACGTTGACCTCTGTTCGTTATGGATGGAGATTTCCGGAAAAAGAATTCTTTAAGAATTAACAATGTCCGTTTAATAAGAGTAAATACAGTAATCACAAAGTGTTCACAAAGAATACTTTATCAAAAATTAAATAAAGGAAACAAAAACTCTGTTAAAAAACAGTCACGAAGTATTCACAAAGAAGTCTCAAAGTAATAAAAATTACGAGAAATCTCCGATCAATAAGATTACTCAAAGTAATCAGTAAGTATTCACAAAGAAAACTTAATCAAAAACTGGGTGAGGTTATGTTTGCCCGGCAATTTCAGTTTGTCTTGCTTTTAAGTAAATAAAACATCAAAAAACTCGTTTCAATTATGTTGTTTTTATATTATGCAAATGAATTACAAGCTATTATGAGTATTATCATAGTTATTTATTGCCATCAAATTATGATTGAAGTTCTCTTGTAATAAAAAAAAAATTTTATTTCTAATTTTAAATTTATTTTCATGTTAAATAAGTATTTCAGTGCAACAGTGTTCAAAAATGAAAAAAAAATTAATTTTTTGAAATTTAAAGTCAGTCATAAAAATTACTATGTTGTGTAGCAAAAATTATTATAATTTCGATATGTCCCCCTTTCCCTATAGAATATAGTAATTTTTCTTACATGTAATAATAACATTTATTATATTACTTCTCTCCGTGTACTTTTCATATAAATAAAGACTTCTTTGTGAATACTTCTGATTTTTCCAAAGACAATTACAGGTAATATATTATTTTGGTCTATAAAAATCATAGCAGTAAAGAATTCTTTTTGAATAATCTATGATCGGACATTCGTTATTACATAAAGTATTAAAAACTCTTTGAAACAACTTTCTAAAAAAAAGAATTCACAAAGTAATAACAAAGTAATATTAAAAAACATTTTTTGCTTATTGGGTTGCATGTTCATACTCTGGGTTTTAGGAGATATTTATAGATTTTTATTAAATAAAATTTTTACTTCGATTCTTTATTCAAAATTTGCTCACTGACGTAAAGTTTGAACATTTTAGAAAATAAATTTCAAAAGGATTATATTTTTAATCCATTTTGAAACCGCTAATTAAATAACAAAAGTTACAATTTCCTTATTCGTTCATTCAATGGTGAAGTCACCCTAGTTGTTATATTCACTCATGTTCTTACTAATAATCGAGTTTGTAAATCGACTTTGTATGAGTCAAGCAAAAATTAATTATAAAAATAATAAAAAAAAATTTAAATGTAACTGCCAACGTTTCGACGGTGGTCTCCGTCTTCTTTAGGGCCAAGCTGTTTATTAGAAAATATATACAAATTAATTACAATATCAACGTAACAATATTAATACCGTTATTAACTTACATTCCTGTTTTAAAAAAGTGATGGATGAAATCTGTCATCACAATAAGACTGTTTTCATTGGTTGTTGTAGACTCATTTGATTGGTCTATATAGAATAAGCGCCAAAATCTAATATATTTGAATTTTCAAGATTGTATTCTTGAGTTTAAAAGTATTCAAAGCTGAATTATTGAAATAGTATAAGAACAATTTTATTATTTTATTTATAAAATTTATGTTCTATTATCGTTCAATTTAAACTTATTGGAGCAAACTTTTAAATTGAAATTAACTCGATCATGTTCACTCAAATTAGTAAACAAATATCAAATAAAATAAAAAAACTAATTGAAGCGCGTTGAATGTAGCTAGTAGTATAAAAAACATGGGTGTTACAAAGTTAGATAGTTTCATATGAAGTCTTTATCTATTATAACTTATAATGTTTAATATTAATGATTTTCAAATTCTCATTTTTCGTAATCAATAGTATTATTAATTTCACACAATGTAATTAATACCATCCCAGATCCTCTCTCTCTCTCTCTCTCTCTCTCTCTCTCTCTCTCTCTCTCTCTCTCTCTCTCCCTCTCCCCCTTCTCTTCTCTCTCTCTCTCTCTCTCTCTCTCTCTCAACATCTGTGAAACTTTGTAATAGGTACCAAGAACTTTGATGAGAGCCTAAATCTTTTTTTAATAGAATCAATACGTTCTTTAAAAACCTAATTTTTTCAGTATGTTTCAACAACACGATTTATCTTGTCCATTATTTCTTCTATAATCTCATCTATTCAAGAAGCACTCTACAAATGGAAATAATTTTTCTCATGACATGTACAATGTATTGTTAATAAAACTTGCTACGAAAGTATAAAAATTGAAAAAAAACTTTTTATAAAAGTTTAAACTAAGAAAAGTATTAGTTTCTCTCTCTCTCTCTATCTCATACCGTCGGGTGGGAGCAAGAAGGTCCTATCTCGGCCGAGCACCTAAAAACTTCCTTATGTCTCAGCTCGGCGTGTCAGAACGTCCTATCTCAGTTCGGTGCGTATAAAAACCTCCTATCTCGGCTCGGCGTGTAAGAACCTCCTAGCTTGGCTCGGCGCGTAAGAACGTCCCACCTCGGCTCAACGCCCCTATAACACTGAATATTGTAGCAATATTGCCGCAATGTTGCATCGCCATTATCACCATATTCTCGAGTATTCCAGCAGCATGCTTTCTATGAAAGCAACGTTGGAGCAATATTGCCACAAACCATGATTTCCATTCTTCCATTGCTTTTTATAAAATAACGAATTATGATATGCCTAAAAGCAATATTGCAGCAATATTCGTTTAACATATGACAACGTTTAAGGAATATTATATTTGTATTAATTTTTCACGCACATTTTTTTCTATTTTATTCTGTCCTATATTATGGAGGTTTATATCAAGAGTTTGAATAAACGTAGTGCGGATTGAAATAATGGCTGCCCCATCGCTGCTCCGCTACGCGGCGCAGTAATATCGACTCCTTTGAACAGATTGGAAGGACGAGGGCATATAAGCCGTGAATTTCGAACGTTCGAAGGACTCTTTACGAAGAGTCCGAATTACAAAACTTGCCTTGATTTTGGTTCCCCCTTTGCATTGGGGACTCAAAAGTTTACGCTGTATGGGCGTTTAACTAAAATTAATTTTGTTTCAAACTCTTGATATAAACCTCCATAATATAGGACAGGATAACATCGAAAAAAAATCTGCGTGAAAAATTAATACAAAGATAATATACCTCAAACGTTGTCATATGTTGGACGAATATTGCTGCAATATTGCTTTTAGGCATAGCATAATTCGTTATTTTATAAAAAGCAATGGAAAAACGGAAATCATGGTTTGTGGTAATATTGCTTCAACGTTGCTTTCGTAGAAAGCAATGCTGTTGGAATACTGGAGAATATGGTGAAAATGGCGAAGCAACATTGAGACAATATTGCTACAATATTCAATGGTATAGGGGGTCTACTCACAGAGAGCCGAGGCGGGACGTTCTTACGCGCCGAGCCGAGATAGGACGTTCTTACGCGCCGAGCTGAGATAAGACATTGTTACGCGCTCGGCCGAGATAGGATCTTTTTGCTCCCATCCGACGATATACTCATCTCTCTCTCTCTCTCACCCTCTCTATCTCTCTCTCTCTCTCTCTCTCTCTCTCTCTCTCTCTCTCTCTCTCTCTCCCTCTCTCCCTCCCCTCCCCCGCTATACTCCTCTCTCTCTCTCTCCCTCTCTCTCTCTCTCTCTCTCTCTCTCTCTCTCTCTCTCTCTCTCTCTCTCTCTCTCTCTCTCTCTCTCTCTCTCTCCTCCCTCAACATCTGTCAAACTCTGTAAATAATATTATTAATAAAACTATCTACGAAAGTATAAAATAAGGCCAGTATATAAGTTTTTTTTCTAAAATCTATAAAATAATAATATTTATGATTTTTTAAAAGAAATCAAAAATACTAGTGATAAAAGTCGTTTACTTTTTCGAGTCTATGTATATTCAACAAATTATATGTACGTACAATCATATTTTTCACTGCAAATCAAACAAACGAAAGTTCTGAAATAAATTCGATAGTCAAATAATGCAAACAACTCTCCCAAACAACTCTCCGAAACAACTGTGTGACTGGAAAAATAATTTTGATAAGGAAAAATAATACTAAAAGTAGACATTTTGACGAGTAGTTTCGAAAAAAATACCGTCGCCAATTCATTGGCACATTGCTTCCTCAAACTCAGTTATTAATTCCTTTTCTTAAATTTAAATGCCAAAAATAAATTTTTCAACTACATTTTTTAAATCAATTTCCGTTCCAGAAGTCAAAAATTCACTTCAGAAGTCATCCCACTACGACATTTTACATAATTTTAAATTATTTAGATATCCGAAATTCTTTTCTAAAAATTCATTTTCGAAATGCGAATAAATTTCATGAATTTCATAAACATGGGAAAAAATAAAATGTTTTAACATAAAATATATATGAAATAACAATTTTTTTTGGACAACGAACACGATTCTTATATATAAAAAATTTTTAGGCAACGAACTCAATTATTATATATAGAAAATCTACTTGATATGATATGATTTATTCCATGTATAGATTACAAAAAATCTTTTTACAGTAATTTCCCTGTTTGTGTTCCCTCTGTGTATACATAGGTATATAAGTATATAAATATAACGGTAAATAATAATATTAATATTGACAGTCTTATGAGTTTCACTTTTGGTCTTTTACAATTTATATACATTTTTACAGTCGACACCATTTCCCCCCGCATTATTCACATTTTTACATTTTCGTAGTTTTTTACATCAAGATTCTAATCTATTTAATTTCCACCTCATTTGTGTCCTATCCCTCGCTGCTGTTTCTACTCTCTGCTTCTCGTTTTTCTATCCTCAACTTACTAGGAGAGGTTCAGGAGTCCAGATCTCGAATTCGGCTGAAATTGTCGGAAATGTTTTTGGATATAGAAATATGAAGAAAGCTGCAATATTAGACCCTAACGCTCGAAAAAACCCATTGAGCATCGAAAATACGTTGTTTAAGCGGCAAAATTCACTGTTCGACTGTCTGCGAATTTTGGTGCACTTTTGATGAAAATTTCAAACGTTCATAACTTTGGAAGGAATCGACATTTTTTAATCCTTAAAGAATCAACTGAAAGATCGCATTCTTTAGTTTTATTTTCTCTGCTTGAAATGATATTTTAGATTTTCTAAAGTTAAACAGTTGCCGTTTTAAGAAGAGGTTTTTTCAAGACTTTCTTAAAAATAAAGCTAACAGTGCCCAGAACTTTAGTTTTTCTGAGCGTTAGGGTATAATATTGCAGCTTTCTTCATATTTCTATATCCAAAAACATATCTCACAGTTTCAGCCGAATCCGGGATCCGGACCCCTGACCCACCTAGTTAGCCTTTTTTTCAAAATCTCTGCTATAAAAGCATAACTCTTTGATCGGATCACCTCCTAGAATTTCCCTTAGATGGCTTTTAACAGTTTCCTGAGTTTCCTATTTTCCTATATTAGCCCTCTGTTTTCTATTTCCCGTACTCAGTCCTCTTTTATCTCTTTCTTTGCCTCATGACAAACCCATATGTGTTCTAATGTTTCTGTTTCTACTTCACAGAACCTGCATTTATCATTAAGAGGACGTGAAACCCTAATTTCCATATTTTTTAAATCAACATTCATTTTTATTTGGAAAAAGACGAACGTCAAGCACTCCGTATACATAAACACTATATTCAGAACATTTTTTGAGTGATTCTATTAGTATTTTCGTTAGCTATGCTCGTTTTAAAAGTAGGTCAATTGCAGAGACCTACTTATCGACAGTACGGTTTTTATTTAATTAAATAAATTCTCATGATTTTATTATACTCAATTTTTTTTTAGCAATTCTATTTTTATTTGCAAAAGATATCGACACTCTAAAATTATGTCGGTAAACAAGTTACCTTAACGAACCACTTAGATTTAGATCTCCCTACACTTCCGCATCTTAACCTTGCCCACTGTTCTACAGTTTTCACGTCCCACTTCTTATTTTCCCAATACTGCTCTCTTCCTAATTCCTTTTTCCACTCTTTATAGCCCTCACAGAAGCACGAGTTATCAACTCTGTCCCAATTTAATTGCCATTCCTGGTCTATCTCAGTTTTCAACCCCTGCTCCCGCTTTATCTCAGCGTCCTTTTTCACGCCTTTCCGTATTATCCAGTCTAGCTCCTCGCTATCCCCTACCCCTTCAAATGCTTTCTTTAAATTAATTTCCCACTTCGTTGGCAGTTTATTCTTTATCTCTTAATTCTTCTTTCAGCCATTCTAGATAGTTTCCCGTCCTTTTCCTCGTTTCTACTTCTAAGCTGCACCTCCCTGTCTCCAGTCTCCATATATACGGTGGTGTGTTTTCGTTCAAACCCATAGCCATTTTCGTGTACTTACCCTGTACTCTTTCTACCTCTTCCCAACGATCCCAGCCCCAAATTTCCGCTCCGTATAAATACTCTGATTTGACTATAGTATCCAGTAAGTACAGCCTTCTACTTAAATTATATCCAACAGGGCTCGTTTCCACAGCCCCCATACCATATTTATCACTTATTTAATCTTCACTGTCATTCTCTTTATGTGAAAACTGTAGGAATTCTTCGTCGAGAACCAGAAGCCTAAGTATTTATATTCCTTTAGTACTTTTAGCTCTTTTCCCTTATAAACCCATTTATCGCTTTTCTTCCTTCTCCGTCCCTTTTGGAATACAATAATTTTTGTTTTTTCAGTATTTACGCTCATCCCATTTCTGTCACTAACCTGTTCTAGGTCTTTCAGCATACTTTGCAGTTCCTCCTTTGAATCTACTATGGCTGCAATATCGTCTGCAAACTTGAGGCAAAATATTTTTTTGTTACCTGTTACCCCCCCCCCCCCTCCCCCTAATTTCTTTTTCCCCACACTTCATCTAGATCCTCTATGTAAACGTTCAATATTGTTGGACTTATGGGGCAGCCCTGTCTTACCCCTCGTCCTGTTCTAAACCTTTCTGTTAGCCCCTCCTCTGTTAGAACCTCGTTTTCCGTGTTCCTATAGATCCCTTTTATCATTTCCAAGAATTTTCCTTTCACTCCCTTCTTTTTTAATTTATCCCATAGGATTTCTCTATTAATTGAATCGAATGCCGTCCTATAGTCTATAAAGCCCACGTATAAATTTTCTCCATTCATCTTTGTCTTATTATTAATAATACTATTTAATACAAAAAAATATGGTCCCTCGTACCTCTTTCTTCTCTGAACGCCGCCTGACTCTCTTTAAGTTCTCCTGTCTCCTCTAGCCATTCTCTCAGACGATTTACTATTATATTTGTAAGCAGATTATATCCTACATCTAGCAGTGATACGCCCCTATAATTCTTGACTTCATTTTCGTTTTCCGCTTTATATATAGGACGATATATTCTTGCCACCTCTCAACCTTCTATTAATTTTCCGGTGTTTAAAAACTTCGTTCAATATTGCTACTAGTTCCTTGACCCATGTCATTGGCAGTTCTTTTAGACATTCTACTACTATTCCATCTTCCCTTGCCGCCTTATTATTTTTCATTTTCTGTAGCGCCTACTTAACTTCCGCGAAAGTTATCCCTCCGTTAGATCCGCATTATCCCCAACTTCCTCCCCATTTTCTTCCTCCGTCCCCCCTTCCCTCTCCGTGTCTGAATACGTGTCTAATTTCTGCCCCAAGTAGTTTTTTAAAATGATCATTCCATTCTTGTTTTTTAATGATCGCTCCCTTCCAGCTTTTCCTTGGTCCATATATTCTATACTTTTGTCTACAGCCCAGCCTAACTACCTCGCCGTTATTTCCCCCTCTTCCGTGTTCCCCCTGTTTTTGCCGTTCTTCCATGATTTGCTTGTTAAGGTAAATTCTACCGGCAGGTGATCCGATTCGATCCTTGCTATTATTTTTGTTGCCTCAACCACGCTACCGCCTTCGCTTTCAAGTTCGATGACTAACAAGGGGAGTCCACACCCAGCGGGAAACGGATTTTCGTAGGCATTTGAGAGTCGTTTCTGGTGCATAAATATGAAGCCTAGTGTTCATACTTTCATTTCATAGGCACTTTTTCTTGAGATACGGGCAATCTCTTCTCAAATATCCTCTATTTCATTAAAAAATGATGTCTATTCTATTGACTGTCACATTGCAAGTATTTAAGATACAACGAGCACCGAAGATTATATAGGTAGACACTAAAAGCTAAAATTTAAGCCCTGATTAGTTAAAAAATATTAATTTTTCAGGAAGTTACAAGCAATCAAAGATATCGTACGAAAATGGTTAAAAATTTGTCTTCATGTTAAGCGATTAAATGGAACGTATTTTTAACCATTTTCATACGTTATCTTTGATTGCTTGTAACTTCCTGAAAAATTAATATTTTTTAACGAATCAGGGCGAGGATATTTGAGAAGAGATTGCCCGTATCTCGAGAAAAAGTGCCTATGAAATGAAAGTATGAACACTAGGCTTCATTTTAATGCACCAGAAATCGACTCTCAAATGCCTACGAAAATCCGTTTCCCGCTGGGTGTGGACTATCCTCGTAAGTCCATTACCGATCCTCCATCCCCCACGGACGTTTGCTGCTCTTCTCAATCCCCTTTCGTCGACCCGTTTCTGATTGCGCAACCCAGTTCTTCGCAAAAACTTAGTAGCTTATTGCCTTCGCTATTTAGGGTTTTATCGCTTGACTTCCTATACCCTTCTCTCTCTCTCTCTCTCTCTCTATCTCTCCTTCTCTCTCTCTCTCTCTCTCTCTCTCTCCCTCTCTCTCTCTCTCTCTCTCTCTCTCTCTCTCTCTCTCTCTCTCTCTCTCTCTACTCTCTCTCTCTCTCTCTCTCCCTCGCGTTGAATTCCCCTTCTTCGACGCATTCTTCTGCAATAGTTTTCATTTTATTTAATACTGTCTCAATTTTTACGTTATTGTACACAGGTTTATCGATTTCTCCTCTGCCCCCTTTAAGCTTTTTATCACTATTCCGTGGTCCCATTCTTTTAGCTCTTCTACCACTAAGTTTTTCCTAATTCCTACTGCAACCTTTGCCGAGCCTTTTTCATTCTCTCTGATTGCTGCCTTCATTATCCATCTGAAGTTTTTATCTAATTTTTCGTTCCATTATCCCCTTCTTTACTTTTTTTCTACCCACCTACAATCTCATAGTATTTAAGAAATTTCTTAATCCTAATATTTTCCTCAGACCTGCAATATTCCATGAGACTATCCTTACTCGTGTTTCTATCCCGTACTTTTTTCCTCCTCTGCTCAGTGTGCCCAGGTAAACAATAAATATAGTAATAATACACATGAAAAAGTGGCGATTTATCGCCACAATCTGGCCACACTGCCTCTGCTATCTCCTCTAACCATCTTTGTAGTTCTTTCTCCCTCTCCGTGTAATTGTCATTATGCGAAATATCAATGCCCTTCTGGTACACTGAAAAAAATATTATGGGGGCAGGGCCATACAAAGTTTGGACGCAGGATAAGGTCACTGCAGCAATTCATAGTGCAGCAACTCCTGAATGAAAGGTCTCAGAGCTATACGAAATGTTTGTAAACTTTTGTATAATTATAACCTACATTAACTAACCAAATTTACAATTGATCAGAGTAAATTTATTAGGCTTTAAAAAGATTTCAATTCGATTTGACTCCAATAAAGATAACAAATATTTAGGAATGTCCGACTTTATGTGCAATATTTATCCTTTAAAAGCTTTAACACTGTAAAAAATGTTGTATCCTGAAATGTCAATAAAAGAAGGAGTTGCTAAAGAAACGGTTATAGGTCTAGCACCCATACGATATGCTTGCAGTAACTTGTTGTATCGCGGTGCCATATTAACTTTATTTTCAGTGTACTTTGTATTTTTCATAACTTTTATTTTGTTTTCACGCGACTCTAGTTCTATTACTAGCTCTCCCTCTATTGCTCTAATTCTCTCAGTACAGATTATCGTTCCCAATTTATCCTTATTTATGCCCGCGATTTTCTCTTTATTCGTTCTAATTCCCCTTACAAAAATTTTCTTTTTCCGCGCCTATCTTTTCGCTCGTACTTTTGTCTGCTCCTGTCGGCTTATAGCGTATTAGGTATGTTTTTTAAGGTACTAGAATTCTAAGCGCGCGCCTGGTGCACGCATGCATTATATTTATGCAGTCAGTTTTAAAATTTATGACGTTATACTTATTATATTTTTTGGTATTTATAATGTATAAAATTAATTTCTTATAAACGTAGAATGTCGTAAATTATTTATCAATTAAAATATTAATAAGACGTCGTGAATTGTTATAATTAGATCTGTAGGTTCCCGGAAAAACGACTTAAGTCTATTTTTCCCAAATTCAAGATTACATGATATTTTATTTATTTAAATATACCTACGTCTCTTTCGCATGAAAACTTCGAAATAAGCGAGAATACAAAGTAAGACCGATGATAGGTAAGTGAGTGCAAAACGATATAAGCCCATTTCGTTAAAAATTGTTCCCGGAAAAACGACTTAAGCCCATATTTTATACATCAATCACTTTTTAGTATTCTTAATTGGCTTAATATTGCGTATTCATAATAAGAATAGTATATTACACAACAAGAGAGATAAAGAGGCCAGTCCAGAGCACGTGTAAATTGCCGCCCGAGCCTTGAGCTCGGGCGGCAAACATGTGCTCTGGGGTGGCCCTCTTTATCCCCATGTTGAGTATACGATTTTTCACCATACCCGGGCTGAAAATACTACATTCTCGTTTTGGAGCCGGGAGCGAAAGTGGTACTTTCGGCCAGGGTATGGTGAAAAAATAAATTATTTTACAGAAGAGGCTTCGGTTTGCTAAAAAAAGGAACTTTGAGAAGATTTGAACATTTGATAGCAATAATGCAAGTCACATTTGGTATAGTACCGCAAATATAAACGATACGAAAATAACCTCTTTCCTTTATGATACATATAATATTGTAAAAGAATGTTTTTAAAAGGCCAAGTAAAAGTTTTGCAAACAAGTATGCTCTGAATTTCCAGTTTCCATAATAAAATCGTTGTTGTTAAATCACAAGTTGATTTGTCGCGCTGCTG
>JAPYZP010025664.1:0-11013 GCA_030522985.1 Torymus sinensis
TTTCAAAACTTTGCATTTTGAGAGTGGGCCCCCTCGGTATTGGGCCCAATTATTATAATTTCGAAAATCTGACTCCAGATTTGGATTCAGCTCGATACCCGACATCGAAATTTTCTAGTTTCAGAAACGTTATGATTGTCAGTTCCTTATATGCACGAAAGGGTTAATCTAAATACTTGTAATTCATTTCAGAGTCTAAAAACAGTTGGCAAAGAGTTAGGTTTCAAGTATATCTGGCATCGATAGGGTACATTCTTGGCAAGATGGAATGATAGGGAACTGGCGCATGTGTTTACATCGGCAGTCGATCTCAGTGTCATTGCTCTTAGTCTTAAATCTATTATTAGCTCAGGAACACCGTCCACTTCGAAAAATGACTGACTAGACAGGGGTGAGGTTGTTTGTACTGCTAGGTCTGGGGAAGGCTTAGGGGCTGGCTTCTTCAATACGGGTTCCCCAAAGAAACACATTGAAGAATTCAGGCGCATCTCCTAAACGATCCATCTTACGTCATTTTTGGCGTGGCATTAAAATTGTCATTTATATAATATTTTTTGGCCAAGACCGAGAGTAAATCTATAAATAATAATAATAATAATATTCCATAACAATTTGTCCTGTCTTTTCGTCAATTGGATAGCCTGTGTACGCTTCTGGTTCCGAATAAACTCCCTTTTATTGTGCAAGACTTTTCGCTCTTTCTATCATGTGCATTGTTATGTCTGGAAATAAAGATAAAATTTCATTTTTCGTTAAGGATGAGGATAGCAAAGTCAGAATTTTTATTTTTTTTGATACCGTAGAACACTGTTGCAAGGCTAAACCAACATTTTATACCCATTCTGTACAACGGCATGCAGTTGATTCGTATGCTTTTATAGAAACGTCATAAACATTGTTCAACTTCACATCGACGGCATTAGACAATGTTAAAAGTATTTTTTTTCTTTTTACGTAATTTTCAATTGATTTTTCACGGATAAAATTTTTCCTCTTAAGAGGCGATACACATTCTGAGAAAAATGTACTTATTTCATTATTAAATTCTTCGATACGCTCTGGACTACTTGATAAAAAATCTTAATCTTTATCGACTTCATTGTCGATAAGTTCATTATCCGTTGTGAATTCATTGTCAGTGCTACTCACCACTTCTAAAGCACGATTGTAACAATCTTTACACACATGTGTAGAGGGTATTAAAGGTGAATCAGGATAAAGGTGCTTCAATGGATGAGCAATATTCTCAAGTTGTTTGAAACGAACAGATGTAGATTGGAAACAGATTTTTCTGTGTCTATGTAAAAAATCTGCACATTTGATTCTCTTCGTTGAATAATGTTGAGACATCGTAGTTAAGTTAATAAGGTGTAAATATGTAATAATTTTCAAAAAGATGATAGTTTTAAAAAAGACTAGAGGGTGATGTAGGGTAGATGTACCACTTACGCTCATGTACATATATGTATTACTTAACTACTAAAAACAAAGGTAGTTATAAAAATCAAAAATCTAAAAAACAAAAATAAAAAATACAACAGATACTATGTGTATATGTATATTGCTTACGCTTAAAGATAAAAACCTTTATATTGACTGTTATACCATTGACTATACGAAAGGGTTAAGCGTAAAAAATTTGTTTGTGTATTATCTCATTAATGATCGCTATTCCTGGGCATGAGTCGGGAATTTCATAAATATGTCTAGATACGTATTTAGGTCCTCTATCACGGCAAACAAAAAATGAGCAAAAAAAAATGGGGTTTTTGAGAAAAATGCACTTTTCTAAAAAGCGCATTTTTCAGTAAAAAGTGCATAACTCGTGCATTTATTTTTTTTTAAAATAACATGAAGGGCGTGAAAGAGGGCTCAAAAAATCTGGTAAAACAGTAACCGATTGAAAATTACATTAAAATTTTTTTTTCGAAATACGAATTTTTCCGGAATTTTTCAGCATCGCTGAACGTATGAAATTTTGATGCACCAAAAAGTAAAAATGTACGGGTCTAATAATTTTTGGAGAAGAACATGAATAATTTAATTCAAAAATGATCGGTGACATAGACATAAGCGATCCACCTGATCTGAGATGGATTCGGCCAATCAACTCAAGGAGATGTTTCCTCATTATAGCGTAACTTGAGCGGTTGGACTTACCTACCCGGCCAGACTGAGCAATATCAAGAAAATAAAATATGCTAGGGATAGGAATGCCTCCTCAGAGAACTATACGTTTATAGATAAATGTTAGTCAGATTTTGGTGAAGTCCACAGAAACATGGATTAAGAAACGAATATAACTATTTATTTCTAATGAGAGAAATTTCTAGTATGATAATGAATATCAATTATTAAATATTGTTAAATTTTATAGCACTACCAAAATTAGGAGTGGGCTTAGCTAAGTATTTCTAAGAATATTTAAGGGGGTACTACAGAAAAATCATCAAAAAATGCATTTTTTTCTTGCATATACCAAATGTATATATTAATATGTATTTGAAAAAAAAATTTTCAGGCCGACATAATAACAAATTTAGAAGTTATAGTATGTAATGCAAAAGGCATTATTTGCCACATAATTAAAAATTTTCGTTTTTTAGTAAATTGTTTAGAATACCGACCCAGACAAAATGAAAACAAAGAACAAGAGAAAAATAAAAATTAAATTAAAATTTTTGAATTCGCGCGTGGTTACGCGTTTCTTATTCGAGACTTCGAGTTTCGAGTGAACAATACTGTAGTCTGCTACTCCTCAGATGATAGATGTTCAATCACACGTACTCGATGCGTGATCAACATCAAATAAGTGCACGTTGAGGTTAGTGATACCCTACTAAAAGTTTTCCCGCGAGTACTCACGTGATTCTCATGTGACCACTCACTTGGTTCTCACGTGAGAATTTCGAGCATTTTCTCACGCGATTTTCACGTGGGAGCGCAGGTGATTGTCACGTGAGATATAAGAAAATATGGATAGAAAAAAAAATTGTTTATAACGAAATGTTTAAAATCAGTTACAGGGAGACGGAGTGGCCACATTAGGTGTTACGATCCAGATAAAACGAATTTTACATTTTTTTTGTATGCAATTTGTTTTACACGAATGTCCTCACGTAAGTCTCACATGAGCCCTTATGCGAGAATCACGTAAGCTCTTACGTGAGAATCTCGTGAGCACTCACGCGAGAATCACGTAAGCTCTTACGTGAGAACTCTCGTGTACAAAAATAATCATAAAAGCGGATAGACGGGTGGCTAACTGTGGCTTCTAGCGCCAGCTACGGTCTACAATGGAGTGGCCGAGCGTCGCAAGTTGACGAAGGAGCTGGAAAGTTCAGAATGGGAGCTACATTATTCATATCTGTTTTTATATTACTATTTTTATCAGAAGTTACACTTATCTTTATTAACCTTTATACCTACATCTCTTAGTTTCGACAAGACCTTTTTCAACAAATCTAGGTGTTTTTCGAAAGTGTCGGGGGCGATAAAAATATTGTCCATATATAAAAAGACTTGCGGTTGCCATTCTGGACCGAAGATATTATCCATTGCTCTTTGGATACTGTTTTATCTATGTTTAGTGATAGTTTGTTGTGTGCTAGCCAGTTGGCCACTCTCTTTAATTAGTTGTTCATGGCGTTTTCCGCCAGTGTCCATGTGTTTTCTGTAGAGAGAATAACAGTATCATCTGCGTATGGGATCAAGGAATCAGAGGGCATACTGTCTAACAGTTCATTAATGTACAGTAGGAATAATAGAGGTCCTAATATGGTTCCTTGAGGGACACCAGTAGTTATATCGCAGTCTGTACTTATTATTTTATTTATTCTATTTTATTTATTCTAACTTTTTGTTTGCCATTGGATAAATAGCTTTTAATCAGTTCAAAAGCACTCTCTTATCCCATATTTACTTATTTTTTGCAGGAGAATAAATGGTCTACAGTATCAAAAGCCTTCTCAAGATCAATGAAAGTAGCTATAGTTGGCTTCCTTTTATTGAGATTATTGCATATAATATTGGTTATATGAGCTAGTGCGTAGTGCCTTTATTTTTTATGAAACTAAATTGGTGTTTAGATAATATTCTGTGTTTCGTTAAGAATTTATTTAATCTGTCATAATTGATTTTTTCAAATATTTTTGCTACACTTGATATCAAAGAAATGGGTCTATAATTATTACGGGATCGTTTGCTACCTCCATTAAAAATAGGTACTACCTCTCCTCTCTTCAAGGCGTCTGGCCCAAATGATTTTTGTATACACAAGTTAAAGATAGAAATAGCTTTAATTGCCTTTGTGCTTATGCCGGCGACACCTCCAGTTTTGTCCTTCAAATGGCTTATAGTATTTCTTACTTCTAGCGTGTTCGTTGGTCTAAGAAATGTGGAGCTTCTGTTTGAACGTGTGTTAGATTGGTTTTGATTATTTGGCCGTATTATATTTCTGCTTAAGGCAGTGCCGATGGTACAAAAGAAATCGTTAAATTTATTGGCAATATCTACAGAATTAGTGATTTTGTTATTAGATTCATCAATAATATATTCAATTTCGTTAGTTTTATTCTGTTTTTTTCCCAGTTTGGTATTAATAAGTTTCCATAGCTGTCTAGGGCTATTTTGAAAAAATTTATTTCTTTCGAAGTTAATCTTAGCTTCTCTGATTGTTTTGTCTAAATATTTATGATAAATGATGTAATTCGCTTTTAGTTGCTCATTATCGGGTTACCTTTCCCAAATGTTATACAATGTTTACAAGATACCATAATTGCTTTGGTGATCCATTCTTTTTTGGGTTTTAGTTTGTACTTAGTTTTGTTTGCTTTGCTATTATTCCTTGCCAATGAAATAAAGTTGTTGATTGAGTCAATAAATGAGTTTGTTGCTTTGTGTGGGTCATCAGTACTTAATACCGTCTCCCAGATAATTTTTCCTACAGAGTTGTTTAGAGTTTCATAGTTAATTTTATTTTGTTCAATAGTATTTGGAGATTTTGTGCGCAAGCAGTCGATTGAGACTAAGAGGGGAGAGTGATCCGTGAATCTTTTCGCAACTTTAAAAGCATTAAAGATTACTGAATCTTTTTTAACAAAAAAGTTATCTATGCAGGTCCCTTTACATGGATTATCGTTATAGGGTCTGGTTATACCCCCGCAACCTGGAACTTCATATTGTCTTTCAAGTAAATTACATATGAATTCGTCACTAATAGTATCATGTTGATTTATATCAATATTAAAGTCGCCGATTACAAAATTATTTTTCTGGGATTTATGCGCATCTAGAAAGATTTTAAAGTTTGCGAGAAATTTTGTTTTTGTCATATCATGGGATCTATACGAAACTGAGGTTACAATATCGACCTCATTTATCTTTAGGGTGGATTTTTGAATTTTTAGTTCATTGATGATCACAATTTCCGTTGTTTCAATTAAGACCATGTAATACCGTGAATTTCAATATTTTTTCAATCAACATTTAAACCTTTATTTGGAAAAAGACGAACGTCAAGTGCTCCGTACACGTAAACACTATATTCAGAAATTTTTTTGAGTGATTCTATTAACATTTACGTTAGCTATCCACTTTTTAAAAGTAGGTCAATTGCAAAGACCTACTTACCGTCAGTACGGTTTTTATTTAATTAAATAAATTGTCATGATTTTTTTGGAAAAAGACGAACGTCAAGCGCTTCGTATATGTAAATACTATACTAAATTTTTTTTTTTAGTAATTCTATTATTTGCAAAAGATATAGACATTCTAAAATTATGTCGGTAAGCACATTCCCTTAAGTTTTCATGAATGTATGTGACAACCCCGCGGCGCCGCTATCTGCACCGGGGGCGATACATTTAGTGATTTTGTCGTTGTCAGCTACATGTATTATTTTACCGTTTTTATCTAAATTTAAAAAATTTCTTTGGTTTATGTCATTTTCGATTGCTTTTAGATCAAACTTGTATTCATTTTCAATATTCGATATATTTCGATTATAATATGAAGTGGCACACACATATTAAATTTATAATAAGGCCGAATCCATCTCAAATCAGGTGGCTCGCGTATGCCTATGTCACCGATTATTTTGGGATAAAAGTATTTGTCTTCTCCAAAAATTATTTGACCCGTATATTTTCATCTTTTTGTTGCAACAAAATTTCATGTGTTCAGCAATGTCGTAAAATTCTGAGAAAATCCTTGCTTAGAAATAAATTTGTTCAATGTAATTTTCAAACAGCTAAGGCTTCATCAGTTTTGCTTTTTAGCGTGTAACATATAATTTCACTCAGGTTTGAGCCCTCTTTCATGGTCGGTATGTTATTTTCAGAAAAGATAAAAAATGCCCGAGTTATGCACTTTTTACTGAAAAATGCAGTTTTTACTGAAAAATGCCTTTTTCTCGAAAAAGCCTATTTTTTTCCTCGATTTTTTTGTTGTTATGTTAGAGGACGTAAATAGCTATTTAGGCGTATCTTTCAGATTCGGTGGTTTTGACCTGGGATAGCGAGTCACTAATGAGATAACGCACAAATAAATTTTTCACGCTTAACGCTTATATATAGTGAGATAACAATGATATAACAGTCGATATAAAGATGTTTATCTTCGTGCGTATATAAGTTCGTGCGTATATAAGGAATACACATGTATGCACATATGTATCTATTTTTTTTATTTTTGTCTTTTATTTTTTTTTTATTTTTGTCTTTTAGATTTTTTATTTTTGTCTTTTAGATTTTAACCTTTAATACGCTCTACACATGTGTGTAAAGATTGTTACAATCGTGCTTTAGAAGTGGTGAGTAGCACAAACAATGAATTCACAACGGATAATGAACTTACCGACAATGAAGTCGATAAAGATGAAAATTTTTTATCAAGTAGTCCAGAACGTATCAAAGAATTTAATAATGAAATAAATACATCTTTCTTAGGTTCTGTATCGCCTCTTAAGAGAAAAAATCTTGTACGTGAAAAATCAATTGAAAATTACGTAAAGAAGAAGAAAAAAAATATACTTTCAACATTGTCTAATGCCCTCGATGTGAAATTAAACAATGTTTATGACGTTTCTATAAAAGCAAACGAATTAAGTCCATGCTGTTGTACAGAATGAGTACAAAATATTGGTGAGAATGCGAACTTGATTAAAAAAACAATTTTTGCTTTTAAAGATGAACTTTCCGCTTGGGCCACGGAGGTTAGTACTCACGTAAAAAATATGCAATGCAAAGATATAAAAGCAGAAATAGAAAATGCTAAAAAAGACCCACATCATGTAGTTCTTCAAATAGACTTCGCTGAAAACTGGGCTGTGATTCATAATAAAGCTGTTCAGGGAAATGATTGGGTTAATGATCAAATTTCGATTTTCACAGCAGTGTCTTATCAAGGGGATTCAACACAAAGTTTCGCAGTCATAAGTGATGACCGAAAACACAATTCAGCGTATGCTTTGCTAGTAATAGAAAGGAGTACGGCAAAGGAGCTGTAGATAGTGTGGGTGGACTTATAAAGCATTATGCTACTACACATAATCTTCGAGAGCCCCATGAAAAATCCATTCAAAATGCCAACGGATTTGTAGAGCACGTTCAAAAATATACAGATGCAATTAAAATAATACATTTACAAGACGTTGAAGTAGAAGAGTTTAGAAAAATAAAACATGTTGATTGACTAACTACTCCTAAGTATTCCGGAATTTAAAAAACTCATTTATGGATTAAAGAAACGTGCAATGATAAGGTACATTGTTTGACAGCAAAGACGGCTGATCGCCCCCTTACTGAAGTAAGAATAATGAAGCAGAAAAATAAAGGTAGTTATAAAAATAAAAAATCTAAAAGACAAAAATAAAAAATCTAAAAGATAAAAATAAAAAAAATAAAAGACAAAAATAAAAAAAATAGATACATATGTGCATACATGTGTATTCCTTATATACGCACGAAGATAAACATCTTTATATCGACTATTATATCATTGTTATCTCACTATAAGCGTTAAGCGTGAAAAATTTATTTGTGCGTTATCTCATTAGTGGATCGCTATCCCAGGTCAAAACCCCCGAATCTGACAGATACGCCTAGATAGCTATTTACGTCCTCAGGCCGCAAAATAAGTTTTCGCGGCCCGTATAGAGGCCGCGAAATACTAAATGTAAGGCCTAGGCCGCAAAATACATTTAGTATATCGCGACTTCTATACGGGCCAGGAAACGTCATCTTGCGGCCTTTGGAGAAATAAATACTATATGCTACCACGAACGGACAATATATCATTCTTCCGAGTGCGACCTTTGGCGGCCTCGCTCCACTCGGCCCTCAAGGTTACACTCGCCGAGAATGATACATTTTGCGGTCTTGGTTCATAATATACTATTTTCGAGAAAAATTCATTTTTCAGTAAAAAGTGCATAACTCGGGCATTTTTTATTTTTTTTTTAAATAACATACAGACCATGAAAGAGGCCTCAAACCTGAGTGAAATTATATGTTACACGCTAAAAAGCTTAAAAAACTGAAGCAGTAGCTGTTTGAAAATTAGATTGAAAAAATTTATTTCTAAGTAAGGATTTTCTCGGAATTTTGCGACATTACTGAACGCATACTTTTATCCCAAAATAATCGGCGACATAGGCATACGCGACCTGATAGGAGATGGATTCCGTCATAAGTAGAAGTAAATATTTGATTTTCATTTTTGCGAAAATAACAAAATTTATAGATATATATTTATATATATTATTTATATTATTATTATTATTTTATCTATTTATTGTTATTTATATTTATTAATATATATTTATATATATTTACTCATGAAAATATATTATGATTTTTTCCATAGTATAATAATTTATGGTATTATAGCTTGGGGCGAAGCATACAAAACTACCCCAAAGATATTGCAAAATATCCAGACAAAGCTACTAAAAATCATTAACAAAAAATTTTTCGGCAAATAATACCCTCCATATTAAACAAATATTTACACTAGAGTCAGTTATGTATCATTATGGTAAACTTAAAACTACATACTTATTAAGTGAGTCTAAGACTAGAAATAAGAGTATAATACTACCAAAAATAGAAAAAGCTATAAGTGATAAAAGTAGCTATATAGAGGCTGTAAAAACCTTCAACACTTTACCGAAGAAATTAAAGTGTTTAAATACAAGTAAATCTCGTATTATATTAAAAAGATAATGGTCTGTGGTCTGCGGTCTTTGGTCGGTGGTCTGTGGTCGTCCATCTCTCCCAATAATTTACATTGAGTAAAGTTGACATTGAGTAAAGGTTTAAATAAAGGGTTATAAGTAAAGGGTTAAGTGAAGGATTACGTAAAGGGTGAACTAAAGGGTTACGTAAAGGGTAAAAAGAAGGGGTTAAAAGAGGGTTAAAAAGGGTTAAGCAAAGGGTTACGTAAAGGGTAAAAAAAGGGGTTGAAAAAAGGGTTTAAAAAGCATTAAAAATGGGTTAAAAGACGGTTAAAAAGGGGGGTTAAAGAAGGGTTAAAAATACGCATACGAAAACTGCATGCGTACGCAAAAAGCGCATGTCATCCAATAATAGCGTTTCGTTCCAGATCTGTTTTACTGAACTCTTCAGGGCATTTCATTTTATAATAGATATTGCCGTAGAAGGTAATACTTTAATACCGCATGAGGTGGGGTTATTGCAAGGGCGCCAGGTCACGGCGACGACGCGCACTACCTCCTACTCCTCGGCTCGGCTGATGACTATGCTTCTCTGGGCATACGTCCGGCTGTGACGACCTAAGGACGGTCGAAACCCTCGGCGAATGTAACGACGGACGGGAAATGAATCTTACGCGACAGCACGACACACAACACAAAAAAGAAATAAAAACCAAATCACCAAATTTAAAATAATTCTCAAAGTTTATTCTCCTTCCTCTGGGACGGTGGAAATGTACAAAAGAAAGAAAATTCGCGAACCGTACAAAATGGCCGCGCACTGGCCCAAACGCGACGCACTACGTTGCACACGCGCGAGAGACAGACGCGCAAAGTACACAAAAGAGAAATATATATGTATAATTGTAGGGTCGGGGGCCGAAAGAAAGAGCCACCCGACTATAGCAAAAATATCTTACTCTGCTCATTTCGACTCCCGTCTCACTCTTCACTACTATTACACACTTCTCCTCGCACAACTACTCTCTATCTTCTCCCACACAACTCTCCACACACTACTACTCTTCACAATACTACTCTCCTATTACTCTCCTACACAACAATACTAACAGCTTTTCTTCACGACTACTTCTCCTTCTCAACTTACAACTCAAAAAAAACTAGAACTCAAAAAATGTCTTCGTGCAATGGCTGCTGGAGACAGAATGAGGAGGGGGAAAACCTGCTCTCTCACCTAAGGCGATACATGGGCATTAACTCGCGAAGTCAACTCGCGTGGTGTGCGAGCACTCTTTCGAGGCGTTCGCTCCTAGGCGGTCGTTGATTTCGGCAGTGTGCGTGCTGATTTCCACTGCCACCTGTTGCGCGTGCGGTTCGAAATCCGGATATTTCGCTCGTCTACTATGGCTCAATCAGCGGTGGCAGCGCGCTTTTACTCTCATAGACGCCTCCGCTACTCCACGAGGTCAGCTGCACTTCAGTGGCATCTTTCTCTCTCTCTCTCTCTGTCACGTTCGCCGGCAATATAATTTAGCGCTCCCCTCTCATGCCGGCTGTATGCAGCACGCAGGCTGCCGCTCTCCCTCTCTCGCATACTCATACACACACCTGCCGTGCTTATCATTAGCTGCTCGTAAATGTCTCTCTCTCTCTCTCTCTCTCTCTCTCTCTCTCTCTCTCTCTCTATATATATATATATATATATCTTTTTCTCATTGCCAGCATCGCTACGATGTCTCACTCACACACATGTATACGCGGCCGCCTCGGTGCAGTGCGTAGTCTGCTGCTGGCCGTGTGACTCGTACTCTGTCTCTCTCTCTCTCTCTCTCTCTCTC
>JAPYZP010025694.1:0-10124 GCA_030522985.1 Torymus sinensis
AAATATATATTTCGGCAATTATAATCGTCGGTAAAATAGTCAATTGGAATTTTCACAACGGGAACTTTGAACTATAGGAAATTGTAACGACACCCGGCCAGGTTTATACCAGTGTGTCGACAATTCGGAATGATTTGAAGAAATCTCTTAATAGGAATACCATTTTCTTGAATATATCACACGATAAATGTTAAGGTGGTGCCACTTCCTGAGCGAAAAAGTTCAACACGTGTATATGGAACAATCTGCTTGCTCATGTATTTTTGATACCCGCCCAACATTTGCACCACGAGCGTTAGCGAACACACATAAACGCACTCACCAGGAAAGGGCAGACAAGCAGAGTGACCAAGAGAGCGCTGCGATGCTACAAGACCGAGCTTACTGCGAAAGTAAAAACATGGCCGCGCTATGCAACTGTCAGCTGGAAGGTCATAGTTACGGTGTTTTCAACTTTTTCCAACTAAATAGTGAACATACTTTCGCCCTGCGATAGAGAAAAGTACTATTTCTTACACGGGAGAAAAATTGAACTCTACACGTACGTGACATGACGTCATGTCACGTACGAGTGGAAGTTCCATTTTCCCCTCTTGTAAGAAAATCTACTAATTGATCTATTACTTTTAAATGAAAGTTTTACATATATATTCAATTACTTATTCAAACTTCGAGCTTCGTTATTTTTCAAACACGTGTAAATTAGTTTTATAAAAAAGTATAAAAATAAGTCTAAATGAATGCATCGGCTATCTCCAGTTTTTTTGATAGATTACTTTTTGTATATACTTATGATATCATTCCAGTACGTTACCCGTTGATAAGTCTGTGAACCGCTACATCAAATATACTTATAAAATATTTTGATAGGCGACCATTGGTTCACACAGTTTTTCTCAGTCAAGATGAGCGGAACGCGCTACAATACGAGGCTCACTGTCTTTGGTGGATTTTTATACTTGTCGCTGCTGATCGTCACAGCAGCAGTAGCTGAAGGTGAAATCTTTTGTTTATAGAGTATAATTTATCCTTTAAAACCCACGCAAATGTATTCCCTTAGAATGCGACAAATCTAAATGCAAAGGGCCGCTGAGGTACTACAAAGATCTGAAATGCAAGCCAATATACCAAAACCCCGGCGACTGCTGTGCTATTGCCTACAACTGTTCCAAATGCTATGCTAAGGGACGTGAGTACGTGTTCGGTGAAGTATTGAGGAATGAGGATCGCGCGGATCCTTGCAGCGAAGCATGTATTTGCGGGAATGGCGATAACGGGTATGTTTAGATAAACGATAACAAGTTTTCCGATTGTTAATATGCGGATAAAGTTGATGGAATTTCTTATTGGATTATTTTTCAGAAAGAAATTCAACTGCCGGCGACCTGAGTGCTACAACGGTGAGATTCCAGGATGTACCCAGGTACCAGATCCGAAAGCTTGCTGTGGGAAGAGATACGTTTGTCGTGAGTATTGTATTAATTTTAGTTCATTTATTTTACCGAGTGTACTTCCACTTCCATCGGAATAAAATTTCTGTTTTTCTATTCTAGCTGAGAATCCAGATAGATTGAGGTGCATAGAAGACGGAAAAATTTACCAAGATGGAGAACGATTTGAGAAGATTTCAGAGAATGGTTATCTATTATCGTGTCAATGTATTCAAGGTTTTAGTGGTGGGTACTAAAATTTGAAATATTAAACAGATTCGGTCATTCTTGATTACAAAAATGATAGAGACAAATCTATCTATATTTTTAATGTTTGATGAATAACGATATTTGTTTTATCAGCTACGTCATAATGTCAATCGACAAAAAGTTTTTATCTGATTATAATAATTTATGATTGATTAAAAATATTGCCATAATTTAGTTTCCGGAATAATTGCTATAATCTTCACCATCACAGTACTTCGACTTAATTACTAATATTTTCTTTCACATACTTTATTCAGATTTCAGTTACTACGATGAAAGAATTGTTTTTAATTACCAAATAATACAGATTTCTCTATTTTCAGGGGCGAAAGGAAAATCACATTGCTGGTTACCCATAGCACTCGATAAGTGTGCATTACTATTGAAGCCCCCTCAGGGCAATGAAAATCTCATGGAATATAAATGTCGTATGTAAATTTTGTAATAAGGTCGCACAAAATGTGAAATTATAAATTCAAAATGTACGTGAAACGATGCTTATCTTTAGCGGAAAATGACAAGGATACTATAATCCATTCCAAGGACCAAACTCATGAAAGTGGTAATAAATATTAATTGAATAATTTATAAAAACGGAGATTAAATAATTTACTTATTTATACTTTTTCGATGACTTATGGTTTTTTTCGTATTTAACGGATAACGTTTTATTTTTTAATTTGAGAACACACCTGCAAATACGGTCTTTTGACATTACACATTGGAGACGAACTAAACGAAGGAGAAGACGGCAATGGAAATGGGTATGAAAAATGCTCCTGTGAAATGCCACCACATGTGACATGCGAATAGCTGTCGTAAGAAGAGTAACAATTCAAGTAGTGATTTCAAAATAAAGCAGTGGCTAACTGTTTTGAAATAATTAGTATTAGGTCGATTAAGCGGTAATTTTATAAACGCTTCTGCTATTTGCACGTCAGATTTATGTATACAAAGTATATACATATATAACGTAATATAATTTCTCTAGTCAGATGTCAAAGCAGAAATAAAAAGTAAAAGTTTGTGTACAGATCTAAAAAAAAAATTATACCCAACAAAAAATTCGAGCATGTAAGAATATTCAACATTACAAAAAATCAAAATTCACTTAAATTTAAGAAAAAGTTTATCTTATCGAAAGAGTTTTACAGTTTGTAAATTTATAAGTAGATAAAAGTTAGAAGTTTTTTATCGCGCGAATTTCATAAGTTTATTACGGTATATAATTATGACGTTATTATTTTTTTTAAATTAATGTGTGATAATTTTGTTGTGTCATCATGTTTACAATTTGGCACAATAATAATGCTTATGTCAATATTTGATGCCGTTTAATTTAGACTTATATCAAATACTTCTTCAGTGAAATTTTGCACGAATAATAAAATCTTCTGATTACAGAACAAATTAAATATAACTTCAAAAAGTGATTTCATAAGTAAATAACAAGTTCATATAAATAATGTTATATATAAAAAATTTATGAATGAATATCCATACGGATATGCAGAATAAGAAGAGGCAGGAAACTACGATTACAATATAATATGACGACGATTTTAACAGAAAGCCAAGCGGTGGCGAACGTGGCTGGTGGTATTTATTTTACTACTATTATTAAAAGTTGCAATAGCCCTTTCGTAACAAAATCCTTATATAAAATTCTATATTAATTTATTCATATCATCCTAGATTATATTAAGGGAGTTCACTACTTAACTTATTTATTTATTTG
Organism: Torymus sinensis; assembly: GCA_030522985.1. Classification (NCBI taxonomy): domain Eukaryota; kingdom Metazoa; phylum Arthropoda; class Insecta; order Hymenoptera; family Torymidae; genus Torymus; species Torymus sinensis. The sequence continues at coordinate 3,439 of JAPYZP010025694.1, forward strand.
TTGATTATACGGGCAGAGAACCCTTTACAGAATACAAGTGAAACATAATAATTATCAAGGTAGCGATTGTTAAGAGAAGAATATCAAACAATAATAGAAGACCAATTATACAGAAAAAACAAAACTGTTATGTGCCGGTTACATTAGTAGTTAATTGCTAATAGTTTATTGTTAAGGATCTTAGAGCCGGTTTGAATCTTGAAAGATTCTGCACACTCGTTAGACTAGCATGTAGAGATTCCATAAATGTTTCATGCGGTTTATTGACGAATAAACGCCGTAATTAGAATATGGAAGAGACTGTAACAACTTGTCAAAATTAGTACATTTTTATTTCTTGTTTATTCACAAGATATAATTCATAAGAGAAGTCACAGAAATAAACTAGCATCAAGTAATTATTATATTTTCATGCTAAATACATGCTAATTGTCAACAAAAAGTTTAGTACAGAAGCATATTTCACTCATTTTTGAGATTAAGTACTATTTTTATTATATATATATATATATATATATATATTCATTGATTTATTTATTATTCTAAAAATTTAAAAAATCCAGGTTAAATATAAAATCCTGTATTAAATAGCGAGAAATAAAAAGCATTCTCATATAATAATTTATCTTTATATAAAATCTCATAAAAGTGTTGACATTAATTCTTACATCAAGTAAACGTGACTTTTTCATCCTGTACAATCGACACATCTTAGCGCGTGAGAGCTAGGTACGTGTGCGTGTATATGATTCTGCGTATCATTAAATTCTAAAATATAATTATCATTTAATAGACTTTTCGCGTTAATTATTTGAATAATTTTTGAAGATAATTGCGTACGGTTGATATGTTGGTTATAGCAGAAATTCTTTGGGGAAGTAAATTCCAAGAACATTTGATTCTATTTATTATTGAGAAAAACCCAAAGTTGGATTTACTAACATTTTCTTACAAAATTTTATTACATCGAAGATTATAATTACACTTTTAGGCATAGGATGGTTTCTACACGTTATTATTTTACACAAATTTTGTGTAAAATTTCTTTACACAAAATTTAAATTACACAGGATTCATATTTTTTTACACAACATTTTTAAGAGTGTTTGTTGGTTAATACTACGACACTCTTAAAAATGTTGTGTAAAAAAATATGAATCCTGTGTAATTTAAATTATGTGTAAAGAAATTTTACACAAAATTTGTGTAAAATTGCTATGTGTATAAAAGAATTGTGCAAGAGAATGGGCTCCTATTTTTTTTACTTTAATTAAAAGATATGTGCAAAATTAAAAATGCTTTGTGAACAAAATTCAGAATTTTATTTTTCGTGTATAATCATTTTGTGTAAAATTAATAACGTGTAGAAACCATCCTATGCCCACTTTTAAAAATTATGTGCCTATTTTAGACACCGTTTGTGTAAATCAAAGTTTGTGTAATATATGAATGTTCCTATTTTACACAAAAATTTGTGTTAATAATGTACACAAACATCGTGTAAACATTTTACACAAGATTTGTATAAAATTGCTGTTTTCCACAAAAATTTGTGTAAAATCAGACGCTCGTCTTCGATGTAATAAAATTTACACAAAAACTTGTGTAATTTGAAATTTAACCCAAAGTTTGTGTAAATTGAACATTTTACACAAATAATGTGTAAAATTTTACACAAGAAATTTTACACAAAATTGAAAATACACAGGTTTCATATTTTACACAAAATTTTTAACCCTGTAAGTTGCCTTCCATTAAACATGCTACTAATCATATCATAGATTTATGCAATATTTTAAAAGAATATAAACAATCGTGATAATAGGATCAAGATTTGATCGTCGGAACATTAAAATAAATAGCAATACTAGCAAAATCATGGTCAATTCTACTCATTGGAATATTATGTTAAATGTCAAATTTAAATTTAAATGTCAAATAACGTAAAAATTTTTGAGAACAATAGAGTAGATTACGGTAAGACTACAGAGTTAAATAAACAAATAATTATATTAGATCAATAAATATTAGATTGAAAAACTTGTTGGAAAACTTTTAGGTAACTACACAGAGATAAATTTAAAAAATTGAAATATGGAAATAAAACCAAACGTTGTTAATTTAAATAACTGCCTCGAAATTAAAAATCTCATTGAAGATAAACAGATTAACTAGTATTAAGAGTCGATTAGACTTGGATCTCGAGATTTTTACAATTTACATATCCGGACACACATGCACACCGTCAGGAAAATTTTTTTTTTTTTTATAAATAGTTAATTTTGCATCGAACATTTTAAAAACGTTCTCAGCGCTTTTTGCCTGAAAAATTTGTTTTCATGTTTCAAAGTTTCCTGTCCAGATCAGCAAAAAGAACATTCATTAAAAAAAAAAAGGAAACACTACCAATAAAGATATAATATATTTCCTACAAATATTCGATTTATTTTTAACCACAGCATGACTATAGCATAAAACACAGTTCGTAAAATAAATCATAAATAAATGCTAACTCAAACGTTCTAAAAAACACTCACGCTCACACACTATGTATACTTATTAACAGACAGGCAATATTTACACTGAAAACAACAGTGCTTTCAATCCACAAATACTCCCCGAGTCAATTACCTAAATCACAGAAGTACCGCACTCGAACTCACAGATACTCATCGTTGTTGCGTCCAACATCTTCGTGACGGATACCCATCAATAAACAACACCGCACGCGTACGCACGTATAACACACATGACGTATGTGATGCGCTAATGCTCCCCCTTCCACACACAGCAATGGAAAATCTCGAGGTCTCCGTATAAGAGATCGGCGCGCCGGCGAGTGAGCTCAAAGTGCCTCTCGCGCCGATCATGAGTGGAACGCGTAGTCTCCGCGCCTTCGGGCTCTGCCTCCTCGTTGCTGTCGTTGCCGTTTCAGCGGAAGGTGATTAGAGTCTTTACGTTGATATATTATTTGGGACGGGTTGTGCCCTTTGCTTGGGCGTACATTTGTGTAGTGTGCGAATTGTGTGCGGTGAAATTGATCTGTTTGCGCGGCGTGACATTAAGCACGCCGTGGTCCTTGCGAAAGGTCGAGCGACGGATGTGTGTCGTGTTGTGAATTATGCCGAGGACGTGTCGCGAAAGTGTAAATTAGGAAATTATATTAATGGGTTTTATTAAAATTTGATATAATTTTGACTTTCAAGGAAAAAGATTTACGTTCGGGATGGTCGGAAATGTTGTCAATCAAGTATGTGAATGTTTATAAAGACACGTGTTTCTATTCAGCTGTTCAACTGTTTGACGTATTTTCACTGAACTGTGTACAAATTGATTTTTATATTTATCTAAAGTGTGGTTGAAATGACTTTAGATTAGTTATCGATGTTGCCATTTGCTATTAAAAATTAATTTAAAAAATGTTCATTTAATCAGAAGTATCGTGCAAAAATTCAACTTTTTCATCTTGATTATCTGTAATTCTCAATGTTGTAATGTATTTGATTCATTATGTAATGGTAAATTTATCAAGGAAATGATCCAATTAGATTAAAAATATAATCAATTACTAAAAAAAGTTATTATTAAAATACTTTACCATCGCTGTGGTTTTTTAAAAATTTCTATTGAAAAAATCAAGTGGCAATTTCAAATTTTTAATCGGCTTGGAGAAGTAACATCTGCTGGCATATATTTCAAACAATATCAGTCAAACAAGTTCTTAAGTACTTTACATACATTAATAAAGCGATTTCTTAATTATATTCATAAAATATCACTTGATTATTCAAATCAGTAAAAATATCTTGTTACACGACAATTGATTTCTAAACTAGTGGTAAAATGATCTCACACATCGGGAAACCGGTTGTAATGACTCATACTCTGTTATAGTTAATCTTTGAAAAAACGAACAATGCTTCTCGGCATATTAAAGAGTTACATGAAGTGTAATGATTAGGAGGAAATATTCGTAGAAAATTATAAAAAAAGAAAATAATAATTTATTCCAATTAGTGGGACTCTAACAGTAATTACCACTCGCTTGCATACATATGTTTATGTATAAAAACTAGAAATTATGTGAGTGAATACTCATATATTTTCCGTTTACTCAAATTGAGAGAGACTTAAGAATATTCTTTTATTTGGTTAATAAGTAACAATTTTAATTAATAAATGTATTGATAAAAATATTCCTTAAAAATAAATTTTTTTTCGTATATTTTATAGAATTACTTCGTAATATTTCTATACTCTCTATTTCTGTATTCGGGACGTATACTTGGTTTTAATACTTAAATTATTTAATATAATACGAATTACTTATAAAAATTTCAACTATTCGAACCAAATGAAATTAGTCTATTCGACTTTCATCGAGAAATACCTAGACACCTAGAAACTTCTGAGGCCAAAATCAGCTGAAAAAAAAGAAAAGTGTAGTTTAAACAATATACAACATGTATACTATAAATGTACACTATTTCTAAATGGCCCAAGAGATAATCTGTAACTCTATTTTACTCAGAGATATAGCATTTTCAATTTTTTGGCATTAGCGAGACTTTTTGAGAATACCACTTCATGGATTATCATGGGACAAGGCCTAAATTACTATTTATGCAGTTATGGTACGAAGAGATGAAAATATAAAATTTCCTAAAACAAATAAATGTTAAAAGCCACAAAACAACATAAAATTCATAAAAACCACGAATTAAAAGTAGTTTTCTCCATAAAAAAATATTTGCTTCAGGAAATCTTATATTTTCAACTCTTCGTGCCATAACTGTATGAATTTCAAGTAATTTACATAGGCCTCTTCCCATGAAAATCTATGGAATGGTTTTCTCAAACCGTTGCGCCAATGTCAGAAAATTGAAAATGCTATATTTCTGAGTAAAATAGGGTTACAGATTATATCTTGGAACATTTTGTAAGAAATAGTGTACACACACACACACACACACACACACACACACACACACACACACACACGCACGCGCACGCACGCACGCACGCACGCACACACACACACACACACACACACACACACACACACACACACACACACACACATATATATATATATATATATATATATATACTTTTTTTCAGCCGATTTTGGCCTCAGAAGTCTCTAGGTGTAAAATCCCCTTAAGTACTCCAACCGTGTATCAAGTATTTCACATATCCGATGGTATGATATAAGTACGATCATCTCGAATTATTCAATTAAATAAGTTTGAATAGTTAAGTATTTTCGAGTAATCAGTTCGACCCGATTCAAGTTCATCGAGTCAAATATATACAGACTAATTAGTTCGAAGTTCGAATTCTCGTACAGTCCGACACTCACACGTAAAACAAACCCACATCTTCACTCACAACCATGTATCAATCTACTTTCCAGACTGCGACAAAACCAAATGCAAGGGCCCCGTACGCTTTTACGAGGACCTCAAGTGCAAGCCGGTGTACGAGAAGGAAGGAGACTGTTGTGCCATCAGGTACGACTGCTCGCACCTGAATGGACGTTCCGCTGACAAGTGCTACTCTAACGGACGCGAGTACGCCGAGGGTGAAAAACTGAACGATGAGGACCGCTCGAGCCCCTGCGATATCGGTTGCACGTGCATAAACAGCGGTCTTGGCAGGTGAGCACATCTGCAAGGTTAATTTTTTGGACAATGATGAGGTTAACTTGTTGATATTCGTTGCACACTTTACAACTATATAATGATATGAAGTCGATTAATAAAACAAATAACGAAAATTGCGTTCATTTGAATATACACTTGTTTAAAATAAAATATGTTGTCGACTAAAAATATGCACTGTTTGCCAATTTTATCATTTCAGTGCAAGATTCTCCTGCGCAGCAGTGGACTGCTTCAACATAAGGCCAAAGGAAGGATGTTACTTCAAACGCGACCCCAATTCTTGTTGTGGCGGAGAAGACGTTTGTCGTAAGTAATAGAATATACCAAGAGTCTTATGCTTTAGCATAATAATAATAAGAAAAATCACTTGACTTTACAGCTGACAGTGGAAAAGAAATTGCTAAGTGCGTAGTTGATGGTCAAACTTACATGGACGGACAGGAATTCAGCGTGAAAGATAATCCATCTTTGGTGTGTCATTGCATGGAAGGATACAATGGTACGCTTTTTTGTAGATTTTTAAAATGTTCAAAATTTCGATGCTGTTTAACGTGCATTTTGTAAAAAAAAAAAATGTAATTTTTTATTGTAGGAGAAAATGTCGCACCCTTCTGCAAAACCGTTACGTGTGGAACGGAACTGAGGCGCAATCAAGAAATCCGCGAAAATTGCGTCCCAGTGTATTACAGCCAGCAGACGCCCAGGACCAGTTGCAGCTATGCTTACAGATGCCGTAAGTTTATTGAAATTATCACTTACAATAAATCTAACGATAAATCATTAATATTTCTGATCTGTACGTTTCAGAAAATGCTAACGATACCGTAATACCTTCACAAGATTCTCCAAAAACAGATGTGAAAGTATCTGGTAAGTTGAAAATCAATAAAAATCACTGCGGATTCTTTCGCAAATTGTAAACTAATTTTTAATCTGTCGACACTTGCAGAAGACATGATGTGTAAATTCGGCAACATGTCCATGAACATCGGAGATGAGTTGAATCAAGCCACCGACTAT
>JAPYZP010026149.1:0-10505 GCA_030522985.1 Torymus sinensis
GATACAAACTTCTAACACTTATATTCATGTTTCTAGAGAGATTTAAAGAAATCGAAAATTTTACTATTACAAAGCTTCCTCTAGGAGGAAGCAAAAGTAGTTCTAATAAACAATCAAATTAAATGAAATAAATTCAATTAATTTAATTATAACCAATTAAGTTAAAAACTGAATAAGTACCATATTTACTTTGTTTAAATAGTAACACATCTGCACAACGACTATACAACTGACTGCAAACATTGCAATCTAAACAGTTTAACAAAGGAATTATTAAAAAGCATGCACTCAATTCATCGTTCTGCGTAGGTGTAAGCAAAAGGATCTCAGAAACTCCAGCTCATGTTTACCTGTTCGCTAAATCGGAACTTCATTACAAGCACAATTTCCTCTCAATCATCTTCGAAAAACAGGGTAAAAACTTCTTTTTCCAGTGATTACGCGTATCTGCAATGGTCTACTGACGTCACCCGCGTACTCCGAAGATATATATATATACCCACTTCCTCCGCAATACACCAACAGCGCTCAAAGCTTGTGCAAGCGTGCGCATCGCCGGTAGTCCATAATTTACGATGCGTCGAGCAATAACCTATTTGTCTTTTTCATTGTGGCAATATGAGAGAGCCAGAGAGGGAGAGAGAGAGAGAGAGAGACGGATCTATATAGATTCGGTGCAAGACGTCGCCGAGGGAAATTCATCGGAGACCGCGACTTCCCTGTGCATTCTTCGTTTCCCCGCGCTCGTGCTCTCGAGAGCAGTGGGCGATTGGAAAACCGTTAAGAAGCCGATGGCACGTGAATGAAATCTTTATGACTTTATATAACGGAGCCGCGGCCAAGATTTCCTACGGGTGGAAAGCGCGAGTTTGTTTTTCTGCGAGTGCTGAGGCGCAGTTTAATGCATTGGGTTAAGCTCTCTCTGAAACGAAAAGAATATATATAAAAGTCGTGCCGCAAACGATCATTTAAAATAAATGTCATAAATGCATATTAGAATAATTATAACTGTAGATGTTAAAGAAACTACGGTGGAAATCTTAACAATTCGCTATATTTCTTTACTTTTACTATTATCTATGTTTACTCAAATGTGTGGGAAATAAATAAATGCTAGATTTTGAAAAATTTATATATTTAAAGATAAAATAATATAATAATAATGTTCGGTTATGCTTTCACTTGCTTTTTTAGTTATTTGCGTTTTTTTCCTTTTAGGTTTATTGCCGCGGTGCGGCTATGTAGCCTAAGTTACTTGCAGTGATACTTCATTTTTTTCTATGGGGATTTACGAATAAAATATGAAAAATGTACAATAACAAGAGTTATAGAGTATTAGTTATTACGTGTGCATAGTATGCACAATGTCACGAGACGGGTCGGGTTACATGTAGCGACCTGAGGACTCGACTCGAAGAAAGACTCGCATATAGGCACCGGTAAGTAGTTCATCGGACGGAGCACTCGTTGCGAAAACAGAAGGTTCGGAGTTCAGAAATATTTTTTCGTCGAGTCCTCCTCCATTTATTTGCTTATCTGCGAGTTCTCACTCGTAACATAGTATATTCTTGCATAATTTTATAAGTCTCTTAATATCATTGAATTAAGGGGAGATCTTACATCTTTTGATTTTAATATATGATTTTCCCGGGAAAAAACGGAGATTTACTTACCTATATTTTGAAGAAATATGCATCTCAAAAAGACAGTATTTCGGAGTAAATAACCTGAGATAGAAGTTCCTAAATCCATTTTATGCAGAGATACAGCATTTTCTTTAACTTATTCTTTGGAATTCTGCTTGAGGGATTTTCATGGGACTAAGATTATCTATGAGGAGCCTTTTAGGGTGCATTGAAGTTTTACTTTAATAATGGACAAAATTGCAATGAAAATAGTAAATAGTTAGTTATAATATACTTTTAACCATTTAGGCACCCCAAAATTGAAAAAGTAGAAAAATTAACCATCACTATTGATCAAGTAGTACGGCCCTGGAAGTGTATGTTATATACAGGCAACGCAGTTTTTTCATCTAATGTATGAAGTTTTCTCGAGAATTTCACTGGTGAACATTATTTTTCAATGCACTATTATAATCTATAGATATTGAACTATTACTTATAACTTTATTTTCAAAGAAATTATAAATTTTCAGCTCATATAGGTAGGTGAAATGAATACATTGAATTGCACTTCTCCCATAAGAGCCTGTATTGAAAGTACGAGTTTTAACATTTTTTTTTATTAAGTTTTTTTCTCTTTCATTTGCTTGATGAGCTCAAGTGGGAGATATACCAATAAAAAGCTTGAGATTTCAGCTTTCTACATACAATGCTTTGTATATGTTGTGCTGTTAGGATCCTTTTGGTATTTAAAAACTATTTTCCCAATCAATTTTTATGTTTGCAACTCTTAGGACCATGGAAGCACAAAATACAGCAGAATTCCAAAGATAAGCTATAACAAAGTTAAAATATTGAAAATGTTGTATTTCTACATAAAAGCGATTTAGATACTTCCACCTTCGCTTATGTTTTAGCATAATCTATTATTTATATAAGAAAAATATCAATCTTGATGGACACTTGCTGTACATCCAGAGAAACAAACATAAAATATAGTAACCATGGTGAGTCAAAATATAACTAACCTGACTATGAAAAATAGTTGATGAATTATTTTTAACTATATTTATAAATTACAATACAAACACCATAAATTTTTTGTAAAAATTACTAAAAAATCTTGTTCTTTTAAGTAGGGGAGAGCGGGGCACGTTGCGCAGGTGGATAAGTGGACACACTATCGATAACTTATTGTAAACAGGGTATTGCGAATCAGTCGTCATATAGAAACTGTGTAGTGACGAAGATTTTGAGAGAGTCTGAGAGATTAAGCTATTCGCAGTCAGAATTTATGTGAAGTTTTTTATTTTCATATACTCAGAGTAAAATTTCTAAATTTTGTTTAAAATTTATTTATTGTATGAAGGTAAAATAGAAACAAATAATTAATAGTCTATATTATAGAGGACCATTCTCTTCAAACGTGTCTTAATTGTTTTACATAATTTAATAATTTTTAATAAAAATGAAATTATATCTTTTTAGTTTCGTCAGGGCATGTTGACACATCCATAATTATTACAGATTCTCCTGTAAGAAACTTTTGAGAAGATTTAGATAAAAAAGTAAAAAGTTCAGAAACACGTAGTTAATGTGTTAAACACGTAAGATAATACGTGTATATTCGTTTATAAAGTACTGCTATATGGTTTATAGAGTTGTTTCGGTATTTTCATTTAAAAACCTTGTGTCTACGTTCCCCACAGTTGGGGCAAATTGACACACACTTTACGAAGTAAAATAAACATTTATAACAATTAAACAAAGCGTTATAGACGTTCCGTATAAGTCACTATACATTCTCCACACGGAGAAAAATGATTGAGTAAAAATGACTATATTTATTGAAATCGGGAGACAAACTTGCATTCTCAAAAAATTTACTATAATTTCTAGCAAAAATTGCTGCGTTTCTAGTCATTTTTACTATAGTTATAGTAATTTTTACTCAAATATTTCTCTCCGTCCATAATAAGAACTTTTAAATACATACATTAGATATAGTAAAAAATAATTACAGTATTAATTCGAATAAGAAATCAAAAAATTGTGTCGATTTTCCCGGCTCTCCCCTATTAGAAACTGAACATAACAAATCGCATTTATAACTAGTATCGTATAGTTATCTTTTATAGTATATTACGATACGTGCGACTAAAGTGGCTAAGCCCGCTGTCACGCCTACCGTGCTAAAAGTAGTTTTTTGCACCGTTAGGTTAGCGCACGAGCGAAGCGAATGTGATAAACACGGTGCCAAAAAGGACTACTTTAGTCATGGATAGGCGTGACTAAAGTGCGGGCTTAGGTAACACTGTGCTATAAAATATTATAGTATAGGTTTCCAAAAAACACTGCAAATTTAACAAGATTTCTATTTACTATATATCAAATAATTATATCTTTCGTATGTTTTTCTCTCGGTGTAAGGTAACTGAATTTTGAAAGAATTATATATATTGGGAGTCCAAAACTGTAAATTATGACAATAAACGACTTTTTTTTATAAAAAGCTTAACATTTTCTGTTTCCATATTTTTTTACCATAAAAAATGGATAATTATTTACTTAATTAAAATATTCAAACCGCATTGAGATTAATCTGATAAGAATATTTCATTTAATAGATATAAAATATAAAACAGAAATTTTGTATGATTTAACAGGCATTAAAATTTTCAATTGTGCAAAATGTGTGATGCGTTTATGGTCGTTTTATTTCTGTTGCTAAAAGCTTTTTACAATTTATAAAATATTTTCTTTAGAATTTCAATTTAAATAGTTCTGGATAAAATTATAATTTTAATAACCATATTTTAAGCTGTAAATAAATAAATGCATTCAATAATATGATTTACTTATTTAGATTTCTAGGAATTAAGTAATATGTAGTGTCGCGAAGGTTTCCGTTGACGTCTGGACAATGTAGAAGATGAGAGACCGTCTACTCAATAAAAAGAACAACAGCTAGCTCGCGATGCACTCGTCATGGCATCGCGACGTTAGCCCCGTGGTTGAGCGCGAGATTACAGCCACGGGTCCGTGGTTCGCGTCCCGATCGTCGGATATTTTTTCAAACTTTATTATTTAATTTGTTCTTTTGGCGGAGTATACAGTCCCTCGTCTTCTACGTTGTCCAAACATCGACGGAAACCTCCGTGATAGTAGATTGATAATATTTGTAATAGTTTTATTAGAATTATCTAAAAATGAATCTTTTGATAGAATCAAAATGCAAATATAAGAAGTTTATTTCTATAAATATTATTATATGACAAGTACTATAGTTTGTTTGGCTCTTTTTACATAAGAAAACCCAAGTATCCGTTCCAATCAATCTATTTGTTCACGTGAAAAACTATTATGAGTTGTACCTGCTGCGCATCCAGCGAAGGAAGAGATTAATATTAGGACAGCAGCTAAACAACAGATTTTCCTTAGAAAGATTAATTTAGGATTTCCTCGCATTTTCATTAGGTTTTATGTTGATGCCTGAAAAAATAAATTCATGATTTTTTCATTAATTAATCATATCGTGCTAATAAGTTCGTGAAGCTATATTTAATTACAATTTACAAGGAGAACTTTCAGAAAACAGAAAACGGACCGCTAAGATTTCAGATCAGTACCCTTAGTTCAATCTCATAGATTCTTATTTCGAATAATAAAAAGCAATTAAACTTTATACTAGCAATTTTTAAATATTTTTGTTATAGATTTTCAAATATTGAGTTAATTTCTTGAATGGGGTGCATGAAACTCACTTTTTTGCTTGTTTTGTCTGCGCGAAACTCATGTTTCTCATACTCACGCATCTAAGTACTTCTTGCTTAACTAGTGTAATTATTACCCTCACTACGCGGCAGGTGACAAACTGTACCCGTGAGAGAATGACTTGCTTCGCGCACTTATATTAAAATGTAATATATCCATTTTTGTTTTGTTATACATCAAAGATTTTCTGTTAACATCAAAGATCCATAATTTTTTGAGCAAATTAACAGAATTGATTGTTCATCACGAGTAAAAAGACGTGAAGTTCAAAATAAATAAAGTCATATTATGAACTTAAGTTCATTGCTAAGTTCACTGCTTGAATTCATGTCTTTTTATTTGTGGTGAACAATCAATTTTGTTATTAAGAAACATCGTATGAGTAATCGAGTCACTTTGACGAAATTAACATTTTGGTAGGAAATTACTCCCGGAGTCTGACAGAAATTCGTTTTCCGGGTCTTGGAGTATTTCTTATAAGTATAATATTATTTATCAATTATACATATTACATACAATAGTACACATGAAAAGGTGGATTGAGCGTATCACTGAACTGACAAATCTCTATGTATTTCGGTGTGAAACTTAAAAACTTGTAGGTGTGAAGTTTTTTATAGGTAAATATTTATACAATTCCAACTTTGTTTTTGCGTTGATAGACTATAGAGATTTAAAAATAATCAAATGAAAAATATTGAAAGCTATTTCTCGTTTTCTCGACATTTATAGGAAATTTTTAATTAATGATTAAGTAGCAATAAATCACTGAATATACTCCGTCCATTTTAATTTACCTTTTTCTTTGTAATGATATTATATTTTTTCTGTTTTGTCAAAGGTTTGAGCATGTAATTCTTCTTTTATGTATACATATATGTGCAATTCTCATCAAAGTGGAACAAAACTCGAAATAAAGATTTGAAAATTTTTTTTCGAGCACACCTACGAAACCTGATTTTCCTAATGTTTGTAGTATATCAAATGAAGATCCGCAGTTGTACAGCGTCCATCCAGTTGCCTATTTGTTCTAGAACATCTTCTTAGTTTTGAAGAAAATGGTATAAAAAGCCCTTCTCTTCAAACCTCAGCCATTTAGCCCAGAAACGATCTACTCGAAGTTTAAAACAAAAAGAACTAGAAGAAAAGAGCTTTAATTCCTTCTTTTCAAAATTAAAAAATATTGATTCCTTTAAAAGTTACAAGAGGTTGAATTTGAACGCCGAAATGGCATAAAAATGGAAAAAATTGCAGGAATCCGCCGCCGTCCGCCGCGCTGACTTTTTTATGCTTTTTTGACGTTCAACTTCAAACCCTTGTAACTTTTGAAGGAATCAATATTTTTTAATTTTGAAAAAAAGGGAATTAAAGCTATTTTCTTCTAGTTTTAATTTCTTTTCGAAAACTTTGAGTAGATCGTTTCTGGGCTAAATGGCTGAGGTTTGAAGAGAAGGGCTTTTTATGCCATTTTCTGACGATGCTCAACCACGAATTTTTTTTAGACATACCACAAACAACGAGAAAAACCAGGTCTGGTAGATGTGCTCGAAAAAATTTTCAAATCGTGATTTCGGGTTTTGTCGCTACTTTGAAAAGAATTGCACGTATACATACTAGTTTTTTAAATTCTTCGATAATAAGATTAAGATTTCTTATTACCTTAAAATATTTGGATGTCATGTGTTGAAATAAAGTATTATATTTTTGTCACAGAATGTATATTAATTTTATCTTTTATTTATCAAAGAATATTCTTTAAATATTTACTTTAATATGTTTATTAATGAGAAACAATCTAAAAATCGATATTATTCACTCGTTTTTACAAAACTTACTGATTTAAGTAGTCAAAACTGTATGTAGTCAGACGCCGCGTGCTTGATTGCCGTCTCGCGCTGGGCGATTCGTGCCTTACGTGTGTTTAAATCACCGCCATATATCTACACACGTACGCGCATCGGCAGGAGTTAGTGGCGAGTGCGTAGGGTTTCCGCATAACAATGTCCGCATAGCGCGAATGACTATGTAAAGTTTGTGTCGGTGCGGTAACTTGTGACTCGCATGCGACATTGTGCGAATTTCGTGAGTGAGCCTCGCTAATTGGTAATTTGCTCGATCATTCAGGGAATAGCGAATGTGCTGGTGCACATTACGCGTGTGTAACTTTGGCGCCCGCCCGAGCCATCAACGTACTGCTAATTTTTGTCTAAAATTTACGTTTATTTGGAAGAATGAAAACATTATTTATGAAAATCAGCCCATATCAACAAAAAAAAAGAGTATCTGAGTTGGTTATTTATAGAATAATTTAAACTAAATTATCGATTAATCGTAAAGAGAATATTCATGAAAGTAAACAAATATAAATAATTATTACAAAATATAGATTAAAGACACTGCGTTTGTAAAGACTGAAAATGTATATATTTTTTATGACTTCCTACTTATTTTGAGAGATGTTTAAATTAAATATATGACAGTAAACAACAATTATTATGTATATATACGTATTCTAAGTAAAATAATATTTTATTAACCAAATTTATCATAGTTCTTTTACAGAATTTTCAAAGTGTTAATAACAATATTCTTTATAATAACTATTATACATATTTAAAATTTATATAAGCACACGCTACTTAGTTATAATTATACGAAACAAAATTAATTACGTTTTAAAATTAAATATTATTTTTTATTAGTCACAAATTTTATGTAAAACATTATGGTTTGGTGTTTCGATCATTTTTTTCAAATGATTATTTTCATATTTTATTACTTGTACTATCTATTTTTTTACTTAAGCTTGATAATAACACGCACTTAATTTATTTCTACTTTCATACATCGGAATAATGATGCCTTGTTCGAAAATATTATTAGAAATTTAAATGGCAAGAACTTCATAAAATAAATAAAATAATGGTCCTGATCATTATTGACGCCTCATTACGATTGCCAGTTTCTAATTATTGCGGTATTGGCGTTTTCACGAATTAAAAGTGAGCTAGAAATCAGAGTGAATAACCGTAATAAAATCTTACGATTATGTAACTACGCAAAATACTAATTTTCTATACAAATTGTTAGGTGAAGACCTATTTTATGTGATAATCTATTCATATATTCACTAAAACTTTATGTAAATATAAAAATGTTCAAAAAAGATTATTTATTATTTTCATTAAATATAAAAAGAATTGCGGTAATTTAATCATATCAGATTTGATTTTACGGGGAAGCGAGTTGATTTAATTAACACTGCCAAAGTTTGGTTAGTCCCGTAAGCAAGTACTAGAAGCCAAGTGCAAATATTTCATTAGTAAATCTAACTTTTCCGGTCAAGCAAATCAATTTAGTGTTAAACTTCAATCTTCATTCATCAAATGGATGTAGTTGTTCTACGATTTAAGTGGATCTTATTATACACTTATTAAAGCCCGATAAATATTCATAAAATAATGAATAGTTATTTGAACTCGTTTACTGTTTCAATCCACTTTTTTCTTTAAAAATATACTACGGCTTACCTATGCAGGTTTGTTTACACTTAAGTATGCAATTATAGTGCAAGCAATACATACGATGAGGTAAACGTTTATTGTAAAATGAAATGTATAGCATTCGTGCATAAACAGAGATTTATTACTTTTAAAATTACTTCATAACTATGTTTTGCGACTAGGTTATTCGAGAAATCGTTAAGAAATGTTAAATAGCATATTTTGTTCAAGAACAAAATAATTTATGGAAAATTTTTTATTTTTATAACAATAAATCGTTTATAATCTTGTTTATTCTTAAGCTCGAATTATAATAATTTTATAGGTACGGTTATTACTTGAGCAAATATAAATTTTGTATGCACAAGATCCCAATGGTTGTTCTTAAAGTTAAAAATGTATCTTTAATATTCTGTTAAAGATTCTATAAAATACAGACTTCAATATCAGTCAATATTTCTCTTTTCACACAGTTCAAGAAGTAAAAATTTAAAATTTATTTATAAGAACATAACTTTATTTTGATATATTTTCCTAAAAAATAGCGAATGGCCTATGAAGCAAATGGTGTATAATCGCGTGTCAAGACAAAAGAATATTGAGTAGCCCCTGAACAAGGAAAAAGATTGGGCGCAATAAACTCCGGTCCCGAAATCACAGATTGCGCGCGAAACCGATCGCCATGTTAAGGAATCAAAATTACCTCTTCCTCGTGGTCCTTATTTTGGCCTCTCTTTCTCGCACTGATATGTCACCTCAGTCTCAACACTTGTCTCTCTCAACACTAATTTCTCTCTAGTCGTACGTGCGTGCGGCTTGTTCGACTCGGAACGGCCAAGTAACTCGCAGAAAGAACACTGAGTAGCGCGTATCTGTAGCCGCACTCGCGGGGGTAGAAGCAGCAGCGGCCGCAGGAGCAGGAAGAAACGTACACACACACGGAGAGCTGAGCGAAGGATGCGCACCTGAATACTCGCTGCGAGGAGCCGGGCACGAGGGCTTTTATAGACGCGAGCGAGCGCGTAGCGCGCGCAGGGGGAGGCTTTATCAAAACCCATGGCGCGCAGTGCGCCATGCTTCTACTACTGGTCCATCGGGTGGGGCGAGAGAGAGAGCGAAAGAGAGAGAGAGAGAGAGAGAGAGAGAGTGAGAGAGAGAGAAAGAGAGAGAGGGAAATAGAGAGAGAGAGCAGAAGCTGTACTCGCGCTCGCGAGTCATGCATACAGTTCCTAGCGTGAGAGTATATTGTACCTGTGCCGTACACATGGCAGCCGCAGATATATTATATCATCATTAGAGAGCGAAGTATAGGTTGGACAGTTGGATCGGACCGTATTGCCTGTTATTCTGTAATTTATACACACGATAGACTGCCGTTGAAAAAAATTTTAAACCATCAGCGAGCTCAAAATTATGGATATTGGTTATATCTTAATAATATAAGTTATTGAATAAAGCCAGGAACCAGGATAGTCATTTAACGGACGACAAGTTTCCTTCAAGACAAATTTGTTTGCATCTTCCAGGGATTCCAAGTTCATATTTGTAGCACGGAATACTGAAAATCGTTCGAGAGGTAATTAATTTTAAATTAATATTTTTT
>JAPYZP010026194.1:0-10324 GCA_030522985.1 Torymus sinensis
TATATAAAATAGTACTGATTATAAACGAGTTTTTCTATAAAACGAGATATAAAGTTTGCAAAAAAATTAACATTACAGGTAATTTTTAATGTACCGAATACCTTGAAATTTAAGTCGTCACCCCCATTAAAAATCCCATTAAAAACCGTTTCACCTAAATATCTATGAAACTTGAAATATAGTCTTGTTAGACTTACTTGACAAAAATGGAAGTAGCACCCACGAACTTTCAAACCTTGAAAAGATTCTCGAAGAGATTTGATCAAAGCCTTCTCAAAGTCGCAGATTGCTCTTTTCGGTTTAAAAAGTGGAAATAGTTTTTTTAATTCCGACCATACACTTTTGTAAGCTTTTGTTGTCCTCTTTGACATCAACACCCATGCGCACGGAACCACCTGTAAATAATTGTTAATTGTAATTATATTAAATATATTTCATCATAAATAAATCAAATCATAAGTCGTACTAACATAAATAAATTTAAATAAAATATATTTAAATTAAGTCTTACCGTATCGTGTTCTTGCACATAATGGTCAACAATTGATTTGCATCTTTTACGTTCGGCTTAACTTTAAATGTTCCATCAACGAAGACGTCATTTTCGTTGTCAAACTTATTTACTAGTTCCTTATCAAAAATAAGCAAGTGATCAGTTTGAGACGAAGAAGTGATAAGGGCAGTTTCTACCGTCGCTTCTTGGTCATTAATTTTATATTTTAATAGACTCGGCTGTTGCTGTAAGTGATCATGAAGAGCTTTGATTGAGCTATACTGCTTTTGAATGCCAGAATTTTTGTTTTTACTTTTTTGTCTTTGCAGCGTTCGTTGAATTTTCGAATAGGAAATATTTTGGCCGGCGTCCTTGTTTCTGTAAAAAAAAAAGGTGTTAGATTTTAAAGTTTACTGTTAATAAGATAATTATTGTTTGATTCTTCACCAAAAGAAAAATAATACTCTCGTTGAATTAACTCGCGTATACAACCCGGAGCTATTAAAAGCCTCTTGCACCGATATAAAATGACATATGATAAGAAATGAAAAATATCGATATATAAAAGCAACTTTCCAAGTGACCAAGTGATCAAAAAAATACTTGCGCAGCGCGTTGAAAGTAGCTAGTTATTTAAGAAATTCGAGATGTAATTGTAATAGAATGTAAGTGCGTGAAAATCTATAGAATTATATATTATATTATTAAATTTAACTTACTGTAAACGCGACTACTGCTTTGACCTCATTTACCAGTAATGTTTCCTTTAACGGCTTATGCAAACTTTTATTGCAAGTGTGTTCCTCCAATAGCTTTATAGTCGAGGGGTCATGATCCTTAGATATTGTTAATTTTGCCTTGCAGTTTCGTTTAATGCAGCCATACCTATAAAAATGAGTATTAGTACTCTTTTACTTATCTAACGAAGAAAGTTTTTTCTTATTTTCGTGGTGCTAATACATACAATATTTGCATATTTTATTTTTAAAGAATGGGCGATTTTATATAAAGCTATAGATATAACTTTTACAAGGGAATAAAGTGGACTGTGTGCTTCCTGGCCCTGCGCGAGAGTGGTCGCACGAGCGAAGCGAGGGCGACAATCGCGCAGGTTCGCACAACCCACTATATTCACGAGTGCAATATACAACTTTTTAACACAACTATCGTAAAGTTCGTACTCGATTCCAAAAATGCTGCATATTTATTCCCTAACCAAACTCTCGTTTCCCAGCGCAACGCACTGTTTGTGCGTGGCGCTGGAAACTGGAATGGGGATAGGGAATGAACGTAGCTCTTTTTTCCCGATTCGGCGGGAATAAAGTACGCACTTTACGATGGGGTGTGTTAAAAACCTCTTTTATTATCGACCATTACAGGTACCAATTTTTTTTCCTTCGAAATTGTAGTTTAATGAATTTCGACAAAAGATCTTTAAATTTTAAATTATACAATCTGCATTTCCATTATTGTAACAATTTGGTAATAGCATACTATAACTTGTAATAAAATATTCAGGAACAATTAATGAAAGTAACTCCCGCGAATATGGCGAAATTAACAAGTTGGATCTCAGGCCATTTTCTACTATGGGAAATTAGAAGTAAGAAAAATGTAAATGGATCGCGGGAAAACGCGCGCTTTCATTCCTATTTCTCTTTTAAAATAAAAATATACCCTTTATAGATGAAAAAGCACCTGACCAATTTGCGGACAAGTGTGACATATACTTCACTTTCGCTTAAGTTCTTATAGTCAACTTTATGTAGCCTTTGTAAATAGTAAAATTTAAAACTTGAATTTTGTTATAGTATGTTCGAAGATAGAAAAATTAAAAAATACGCAGTTAAAATAAAATACAATTTTAAAATACAAAAACCAAACATCTAAAAAATTGTGAAATTCTTTTAATTTACAACGTTCCTTATATAAAACGAACATTCCAAACTAAATTAAAATTTACCTTTAACATGTAGAAATTAATGAGATTATATAAAATATATGAAAATCTTTTTCAGTATAAGCATAAATTATTTCTTTGTAAATGTCAAATAGTCAATTTTTTTGATTTTGTATTTTGAAATTGTATATAGAAGAATCAAAGCTATATTTCAATAATTTGATTCTAGCTGAATTGAAAATAAAATTGGTAGTTGACTACAAATACAATTATCAGGCTCAGGGTTAGGAAAAACAAAAAATATGTGCATTCAGTAAAAACTCTGTCTCATGGTTAACCTCAAAAAATATTTAAATTTTTTACTGAAAACAACAATTATTTGTATAATAACTTATTTTAAACTATCAAACAGCACTATTTATATTTTCAATTCACTAATTAATTACAAATTCAGCACCAATAGTTCTATACTTTATCTAATCTTTAACTAATTTTGCTTTCTAATAAGATTACATACAATATAAGTTACGAATATTACTAAGAAAAACACATAAGTACACAACTTAAAAGTAAAATATTCATATGACAGGACGTTTAATAACTATTGCTATTATCCATAAGTCATCAATACAAAAACAAGTATCCAAATTAAATCACTTCCAAAATACCACACAAAATTTCATAGTTTTCTACTTATTTTCATAAGATTCGTCAGAAAATACAAAATGTCATGTGAAACTCAAAATTCTAATTATTTTGTGTAATAAATAATTCATTTCAAATTTATATAAATATCTTCGAAAATTATAATAATACAGGATTAATTTATATCATTAAACGACACTAATTATCAAAATTGAATCGCTTCCTAAATATCCCAAAAAATTTCACTATTTCTCACTTATTTACATGATAGCCCAGAAAAAAGAATTTTTTGTAAAACTCAAAATATTAATTATTTTGTGAAACAAATTCATTATACATTCACGTGATTTCCAACCTCATATTAATATTAATACATAATTACTTTTAACTGTAAAACTGCACTAGTTGTATTTTAGATTTATTAAAGATATTAAAGTATCATACGATATACTTCTGTTTACTAGAATAAATCTGGCTTTTCTAGTAAGATTAGATACAATAGAAATTAAGGATATCACTTATAAAAAGAACATTAGTAGTAATACACGAAAATGTTCAAAATTCAGATGACCAGTCATTGAATAATTACTCCATCTACTTCAGTTCTCCATAATAAAACACAGTAATGTGAACTAAATTATTTTCTACTTATTTGAAATGTACACCAAGAATCAATTACAATCTTTCATGCGATAGTGACATACTCAATATTATTTAAATTACAAATAACAAGCTACACATTCTCAAGTAATATAGCTATAAACATTTTAACCATTTCTACAAAATTGTCTTTAATATTATTCACTTATAAAAAGCACATACGTAGGAATACACTGAAACTTAAAATATTCACATGACCGGTCATTGAATAACTACTCCATGTATTTCAATCAGTCCTCTATAATAAAACAGTAATGTTAACTAAATTATTTTCTGCTGGTTTAAAACAAATACCAAAAATCAATTACAACCTTTCATATGATAGTGACATACTCAATATTATTTAAATTATAAATAACAAGTTACACATTCTCAAGTACTATAGCTATAAACATTTTAACCATTTCTAAAAAATTGTTAATAAAACCGTAATGTGAACTAAATTATTTTCTACTTATTCAAAACAAATACCAAAAATCAATTACAACTTTTCATGCGATAGTGACATACTCAATATTATTAAAATTTTAAATAACAAGTTACATATTCTCAAGTAATATAGCTATAAACATTTTAACCATTTCTAAAATATTGTCTTTAATATTATTGTTACATAGTGAATGTGATTCACTATTAACTATCAACCTATAAATTGAATACTCTCTCAAATAAAAACCATACTGATGTCCCTATATGCTCCAAAATAGCTTTTGCCCTGTACTTTCAACTTTAATATATTATCATTAACCACTCTTTCCGATGATACTTGTTTTTGTCACAAACCTCTTCATATTAATCTCGATTTTGTGCCTCTCCCTGACAGATACATCTAACAGCTCCTGCTTATACATATTTAGCTCAATGGTCACTTGCTCCAAGTAGTTGGGTATCTCTCGCATGAACGTCGAGATCTCGGACTAGAGGCACACCTTGCCTATATAAAATGCCAGTCGATGATTCTGCTGGCCCTGTGTTTCCTGGAGGTTGGAATAGCTGGTGGAAGAATGCGTCGGATTCAATGCTCAAAAATTTTGAGGTTATGCACGAATGATATTGCACATATCTGGTGAGCTTGGGGTCCGAACTAAAGTCTTTCTAGAGACTTACACAGCTGCAGCGTCGGAGTGAAGATAGATTCAATGAGCTTCTGTGATGAACGTCGTTTGGGCTTTTGTGTCGGTCAGTACTCGCGGTGCCAAGAAAATCACTTTCCGATACATCAAAGATATCCGACCTGTGTGGATATAAATACGTCAACAGTAGTTTTATAACAAACATGAGATAGATCGATAAATTTGTATCACATCGAGGCCTCTTGCTGCTGCCAAAGAATATAGACTCGCAATTATCCACGTGCTCGCGGTCTTCTTACTCGTGCAATTCTTTGTCTGCGGAAGCGTAATTCTACAGCTGCGATAATCACTTGTAGCATGGCCGGGATGCGCGTACATTAAATACTCCAATACGAATGATCGCGAAATGAGACTATAAGAAAGCACGAAGTATATGTAGACTTTGTAGTGCGCTGTCTGTCCACGCATGTGTACAAGCATGCGTCGATGACTACTTGCTACTTGAGAAGAGCGCCGTGGAAAGAAGTCCCCGCGTTCAGCGTTGAGCGTTCCCGCCCTGGCCGATACGCTCTTGCGCGAGAAGGGACAGAGATGGCGTACCTAACAATGATGGTACCTACGCTACGTCACTGTGCCGTAGAGACTTTTCCGTGATATAAATTAACATGTGAACTGCAACATGAGGTACATATTGCATTATAATTAGTAACTATATTATACAAATTAAGAAGTACTAATACAGAAAGAAAATTTTGTTTTCGACTGACATCAGTGGCAAAAAATGTTACTGCAGTAAAAATAAAAAATATGTTAAATTGTCGAAAATGTTATTTTTCAGTTAACCTATTAATAAGGACTTTTTATCGAATATCTGTGTTGTTTGCGCCTAGGCCGTTAAGTAAGTTTTTCGGTCTCGTGACAGGGAATTCCGCGAACTCATGCGAGATCGGTCTCATCTATACACTCAGAATACCCCCCTCCACTCGCGCCTTCAAATGTCACTTCACGGTCTTAACATGATCATAAGTGCACTATATATTTTATTATGGATGAGGGAAACAAATGAAGGCTTCTGTCATAAAAATAATGCTGAAAACCTATGAGACCAACACGCGACCCTGCCGAAAATTGACAATTCAGGTTTATTGAAATTTATTGAAATCGAATGAACTTCAATTGCATTAAGTTGAAGAATGAATCAATTTCAATAACTTTTTAATAAATTTTAATGGTCAATTTTCGGTAGGGGAGTAACATTTAAGAGAGTTGAATACAAATTTAATATTTATGAAAAGTTTGACCAATAAACACATATAAGGTGAATGACATATAGTATTACAAAAACGGGGTTGTACACCTACACTCGTTTTTACATGAGGCCGTTATATTTCAATTTTTTTTTAATAGAGAAAAGAAATCATACTTTTTTACACTTACTTTGTTTTTTCCTTATCCTTTACTCCATAGCGGTAGTCCTTGTAGACAAGTCCTCTCTCGAGATGCAGGCCTGCGTTCTCGTCCATGGCGAATGCGAAAATGCAGATTGGAGAGTGGAGAATTTTTCGTTGTTCATTTTTGAAAAAATTGAAAACCACTCCACGTATATAAAATCTGGTAACGCAGACTTATTTGTTACTGTAGAGGGGAGAGGGAAAAGCTTACATCTCGTCTCTGATTTGTTGGCCGCAAACCAATCAGAGGCGAGACGTATACGCAAATGTATATATAGCGATATAGCGAAAATCTGTCAGCTTTTGCCGCGCTCTGGCAACCATTTTACTTATATCTCTCCCTCTTTCTCTCACTCTCACTTACCCTATCTCTCTCTCTCTCTCTCTCTCTCTCTCTCTCTCTCTCTCTCTCTCTCTCTCTCTCTCTCTCTCTCTCTCTCCCCCTCTCTCCCTCTTCCCCTCTCTCCCCTTCCCTCCTTCTCTGGTTTGGGGTTTTTGTGTCGATTAGTACTCGCGGTGCCGAGAAAATCACTTTCCGATACATCAAATATATAAAGACCTGTGTGGATATAAAAACATGACAACATTAATTTTATAACAAAAATGAGGTAGATCGATAAATTTGTATCAACTTTATATGTACAGAAACATTGGAAAAAGAGGTTTATTGTGAACAATGTCATTGTCACTGAAAGGCAACGCTAGAGCCTAATGTAACAACATCAGAGAGTTGGATACGATAAACTCCTCTTCATGTCATGCTTATATTGTATACGCTATAATAATAAATTACATACTTCCTCACTTTGGTAAGTACACAGACATTTTTCATACGATACGCGTCATCTTTAGATATTCATGTATATATTACGCGATTGAAGGTAAAAATGTTGCTTGGACCTACATGCTGCCAAGTTGTCTCCTTTGGATGCTTTGAATTTGAGCGATACCAATATATACTTTATCTGGTTAAGTAAGGTCTAAATTATTACACATGATTTCAGAGTAATAGTAAATAAACTTTCTATCAATTTCTGTATACATTTTAGTTAATAACATATTTGTTTAAAATATTTCGATAAAGTGAAGTGTTATCATAGTATATTTCAACTTGTATTTTTTAAGTAAAGTTATTCCAATTAAAATTGACAAATTAAAAAAATTCATTAGTCATCGTCTTATCACGCAGTTTAAAGTTTTAATCATTTGGAATATTTACACAGGTCTAAATTATTATTGCTTTATTACAAGTTTCTAAATATATAATATTTTTCAGATTTTATTTTTCTGCAATAAACCAGCCACATACGAATGCGAAGGACCTGCTTGCTCCTTCGATTCAGCAATACTAAAGGAAAACTGCATCATAGTACCTTTTTGTACATGAAGTTATCTATTTGAAATGAAGAGCGTATATATTGTCACTTTTTACTAAAGGTATATGTTGTTTTAGAATTAAATACTATAACTGGATATGTAACAATCTAATAATTTATTATATATATAAGTACTATTTTTAGCTATAATTTTTTTATTGGTAAAAGTTGGTTTTGATACATCCATACATCAAAGTATTTGATTGACTCTGGTTAATGGGCTGGGTAGTTTATTAAGTAAGTTAATCAGATAAAAATTGTAAAATTAAATAATTCAGTAGTTATCATCTTATCAAAGAGGATTATTTATCACACAGTTAAATGTTTGAATCATTTGGAATATTTACCTAGGTCTAAATTATTATTGCTTTATTACAAGTTTCTAAATATATAATATTTTTCAGATTTTATTTTTCTGCAATAAACCAGCCACATAAGAGTGCGAAGGACCTGCTTGCTCCTTCGATTCAGCAATACTAAAGGAAAACTGCATCACAGTACCTTTTTGTACATGAAGTCATCTATTTGAAATGAAGAGCGTACACATGGTCACTTTTTACTAAAGGTATATGTTGTTTTAGAATTAAATAGTATAACTGGATATGTAACAATCTAGTAATTTATTATGTATATAAGTACTATCTTTAGCTATAATTTTTTTATTGGTAAAAGTTGGATTTGATATATCCATACATCAAAGTATTTGATTGACTCTGGTTAATGGGCTGGGTACTGAATATTTATCACACAGTTAAATGTTTTAATCATTTGGAATATTTACGTAGGTCTCAATTATTATTGTTTTATTATAAGTTTCTAAATATAATATTTTTCAGATTTTATTTATCTGCAATAAACCAGCCACACGAGTGAGAAAAGGTACACCTGCTTTCTCAGGATTCGAATAAGCATTACTAAAGGAAAACTACATCATGGTACCTTTCTGTTCTTCAAGTCATCTATTTAAAATCAAGAGCGTACACATTGCCCCTTTTGACTAAAGGTATATGTTGTTTTAAAAGAATTAAATACTATAATTGGATAAGTAACAATGTATGTTTGTTATGTATATAAGTGCTATCTTTATAGCTATAATTTTTATTGGTGATGATAATTTTGATGCATCTATATATCAATGTATTTGATTGTCTCTGATTAATGGATTAGGTAGTTTAACCGAAGGAAGTTTTCATACAGGTAGTCCAGATGACTAAGTATTTCATATAATTCTTTATTCTTTTAAAAGTAGTGTTTACCGTGGATGATTTTAAATAAAATACTTTATCATTTTTGTAAAATTTTTTTTCAGTACATTGATGTCTTTTTTTTTTGAAAATTGTATGTATTTGATGTAGATAGAAGTAAAAAAATCTATTAAAATCATTTAATATAAAATTATTATTTTGTATGTTAGCTTTTAGTATTTTTCAGTAACTATAAAATATGATAAAAAAAAAAGTAACGTTAGAGACCCAACCCAAAGAATAAAGGGTGCGTCTTCGCACCGCTTGCTCGTCCGTCACTTCGTTCTTTATAATTCGCCAAGCAGGGCGCTGCCGCGCCCTTTGATTCTATATTAACATAAATATATGTATTTTAATAATAGTTATAATTTAATTTGTATTCAAATCTTTTAATATTTACACTATTAGGAAACTTCCATATATATAGATATACAATGTATAAATTTGGAAACACAGAATGTAAACACAATATATTTATATAATGGCAGTTTTCTAACAGTGATACTTTAATACTTATGTGCAAGTTACTTAACAAAATTTATAACATATATTAAGTTACATCTCTTTCTACAGAAATAACGTCACGAGATTACTAAAACCGAGTTAACATCCCAAGACTGGAAGGAGAAAAAAAACTAATAAATTCAAAAATTGTTTGTATGGAAAAGCATTAAATTGTTACGGCAATGTTTTAAGATTAACCAAAGAAGATAAAAAAAGAGAAACAGCGATGAATAATTTCCTACTATCTACAAAAATTCATATAATTCTAAAATCAGAAACGAATGAAAAAATGATTGTTTTAGCTATTCGGATTTTTTACATCGCCAAAAGAAATTTAAAAAGATAATATTGAAAGAACTGACATTATCGTGAAATATATAAGAATTTCTTCGTTCCTTGATATAATTAACAGCAAAGATGGGAAAAGAGTAAATGTTTAACAAGATGGAATACAGGTATAGAATGCTGATTATAATAATTTTTTTTTTAATTATAAATTTAACTTTAAAAGTAAAATTATAATTTGTTGCTACAATCATTTAAAAATTAATAACTATTATTTTTTCAGACTTCTGGATATTTATAGTAGAGTAGATAACAAGTTAAATACGAAACCTCTAAACAAGAATATACAAAAAAGAAATTTAATATATTGTACCACAAATTATATTTTCACTGGACAGAGCAAAGGTATTGTTATTGAATTCTATTTTACTATTGAACTTTATGGTTTCTAAAACCTAATATATAAATTTCTAGTAAACTTAGAGTCAGGGTTCAAATCTGTAATGGACATCACATCTTCCACTTAAGGGGACAAGCCATGGTTAAATCTGAAAAAAATAACAATTCATATTTTGATCAATAATAAATTCCAGATATAATCTTTAAGTTTAAATTTTTTTCTACTAAAAAGTAGTATTATTACCTACAATTTCCGCCTGTAGTTAGCTGATAATATACATCTGGTTCTTGCAT
>JAPYZP010026298.1:0-10665 GCA_030522985.1 Torymus sinensis
ATTCACTAATTCATTAGTGAATATCCACTAATTCTACGGTGGAGCAATTTTAACTAATATATAGTGGTTTTTTCACTAATTCAACTTTAGAGAGTAAGGAGTACATCCGCGCTTTAGAAAAATCTGAAATTCGACAGATTAGTAGATTTTAGTTTAAATTTGGCTCAGTTAAATTTTGATGATCTCTGGAAGCGCGAGAAAAAAGTTATAAACATTTCAATTTTCATACAATCGCACATTTTTCTCTTTCGTTCTAAATTGTACAACATTGACGGTTTCGACTTTGCGCAAACTTGGCAGGGTAATAGTGAAAAAACTAACAAACAACTTGAGTGCTTGATAATGACTGTTACTACCTTAAGTCGTATGAAATGTATAAAATATGATCAAAATGTAATATCCCAGTTATATTTGTATATAAAAATTTTTGATCGAATAATTTCTAAGAAAAGCTGCTATTCCTATATACCGCCCACCGCACGCCGTATAATACCGCGACAAACAAAATCCGCGCCACCTTCGGAACTTCAAAACCACTCTAAAAATGTTCAGAGAATCATGCGACAAACCGCGAGCGCCCGCACCTAAACCAGCACGCGGAAAGCCGTGGAATAGTGGCGGCGACGCGCAAAGCATCGATTGACGCGGACAAGCCGATTATATATACAGCAGCTCTCTCTCTCTCTCTCTCTCTCTCTCTCTCTCTCTCTCTCTCTCTCTCTCACACGCTCAGAATGTAAAAATTTCTGCAACAGCTGCTCTCGCGCCCGAGCGCGCGCTGCAATTTAATTGTGATTCTGCGGAGTCGAGAGGGATTTTTGCGAAAAGTTCTCCGTCGATATTTCATTCTATAAAGGCGAAAAATTAATGATACCGCGGAGGAATGATCGAGATGATTGATGTTTTCGGAATAAGAGGATGAAATTTCATCACTTCGGATATTTACAAGGAAGAGAAAAGTTCGGTGAGCTAATTTGACAGTCTTCGCCGCTGCCGCTGACGTCGTCGTCGTCTCGAAGTTGGCGTAACAAAGAAACATAATTCAATTCTGTCTTGCGTCGGCGAAAAACTATAAAATTCACTTTCCGAAACAAATCTCGGGTATATAATTTAATTTAATGTCCGAGGATATATTCCACAACACGAGGGCAACGTTTTCTTCTCTTTCTCTCTTGCTATAGAAATGTTTGCCGCGCACCGTGCAATTACATCGACGCAGTTCATAAAAATCGCGCACGACGCCTCCCGTCAAACGCAATCCTGTCTCCGACACGCCGCGCTTCACACTCGATGATATTCAAGGAGGAAGTGCTCACCTATATCCCCCAATAATAATAAGATTATCCCCCACGCCAGCTCATCTCCGCACCCTAATTTCCCTGTCGCTCAAACCTATGTACCCATCTATTATAAGCGGACAATAACTGCAAGCCAAGATTTATCAAATCATAATAATCAACCCCTTTCCCCCCGCTCCTCCTCTCAACGGGACCAATATGCGCGTCACCCGAAATTGAATTCCCGCGCGCATATCATACGCGCGCGGCATCCTTGGACGCTAGCCATCTCTAGATTAACGAGGCGGCGGCAGCGTCGTCGCTTCGTCTCTCCCCCTCTTACTTTGGAATTCCACGCTTCTTTCTCTTTGGCAAGTTCGAGGCAGATCCCCGTGAGAATTTATCGGCGACGCAAAGTTTCTTCCCCGTGGGTATGATATGTATATATATATATAGAGATGCATGCGTCCATTGAACGACGTCGGAAGACGCTTGCTCTCACTCGGCTTTTCTTATGTATGGCTCCTTCTTTGCCTAGGCGCGCGAAGGAGCTTTCGACTCCGCTGAGTTTTCCGCGAGTGAGCAGAGACGGAGTTTTTTCCCCCCACCCCCATTCCAGCCTCCTCCTCCTCCTCTTCGGATCGTGCTTTATGCAGGATATTTATTCTGCCGTGAATTTCCGCCTCTTACTTGATGTTTGGTTGTAGAGTGTAATCATTTATACGTTAAGATATATTGGTTTTTCAAAATGTTTATAATTATTTTTGGTTTTTCAAAATGTTTATAATTATACTTACATTCGTATAACGTTAACTTACATTGCAGCTCGAATGATTTTTTTTTTTTTGGTTAGTTATTATCGTTTCTCATTATATATAGTTTAAGAATATCTTGGACGATCTTGGATGCTTCAAATTAATGTTTTTATTATGCAAACACTTGATATATTCGCACGCATCCAGAGGAAAAAGTGTATGTAAAAGACAAGTGAATTAGGGTAAAGAAAATAAGAATAATTCAAAATAATGTACACTCTGAAAAATTGTATCCCTATTTTACACAAATATTTATGTGAAATCCGAGGATATCATCACAGCTGTTTTGAAATTTTCAATTTTACACAAAATGGATTGACGTTGCACAAAAAATTTTTGACCGCGTAGGATGTCAATTACCGTTGAAATTGAAAAATGCCAAAACACGTAACTCTAGCAACATTTTTCCATCCTGATTCGGCGAATTTAATAAACTTTTCTAACAATTGGTTCTCCGCTCCGTCTCTGCGTAACAAATTCGGACAGAGTCCGACTTTTCTCCATCTCCGCGCATCGGGCCGCCGCGCGCCGTGCCCTCTATACCTTCCTTTTATTCGCCTACCCCAGATTTCTCCTTCACCTCTCCCTGCACCTTTCTTGTCAATTTGCATTTTTATCCATTTCCTGCCGACCCGCACCCCCAGCTCCCTTTTCTTTACCTTCTTTCGATTCTTTTCGGGGCTGGGCCAAACTCTGAAAACTGATGCCAGATGCGCCATTTATTTTCCTCTCATTCGCATTCGAAGCACAATTTGCAAGAAGAGGAAAAGTCGCGCGAGGTTAATAGCAATATCGTTGGCTCTTTTATTAGTGGCTCGCTCATCGGGGGGCATTATGGGTGTAATAATATCATTACACTATTTGGCATTATTCAGAATCGCTCACACGGCTTAGTTCATGTGAATAGACTGATGGAATTATGGATTCTATATGCCAGTAACATTATAATTTCGGATTGATAAACCGGTCGATCGAATGAAATCAAATCACATCGTGTACGCAGCAAATAAATCAGACATAATCTCCATAATCTCTAATACGATTTCGTACGAGTTATGATTACTATACATTATTCTTGTGCATCATTATAATAACGTTATTATCGTATTCCCTTAGAAATTGCGACCACTACGTATTATTGTTTTTATAATGACAATGACAGCATTATCATATTCCATTACATATTTGACTTTTCGTCTGTGCGATTAACAATATCACTACAACGAGTTATCCCCATACTCCCCCGAAACCCCTGCGCACATGCAATTCTCCAACGTGGAACAATCGAACTCCTCGATTTCTATATGCACGCGCGCCTCTTACCTCGAACATCCAAAGATTACACCCAATCGCCTTACAAATCCCCCTTCCTCCGCCCCCCATACTTCAAGCCAGATACATTTTTAAACAGCAGCGCATTCTTATCGCGCTCCATCTCTCACACTCCCCCCTCCTCCTCCCTAATTCCTTCGCGATCGCGCGAGAGCGAGGACTTATACTGTTGGAAAAGGGAGGCTACGTCCCAGGCGGCGCGACCGAAGACGAATGCGTTTCGGCGCATTACGTATGCGGGGGCGAGCTCGCGCTGGGTCACGCGGAGACCGAGAGAGAGAGAGAGAGAGAGAGAGAGAGAGAGAGAGAGAGAGAGAGAGAGAGAGGGGGGGGGGGGGGGGGATCTAAAGAGTGACGGCGATTAAAAACGATGATTATTATTTCGAGTACACTTTGATATGTTTTTTGTTTGTCCTTAGTGGGATGGAGATGTTCCGAGCATTTAATACGTCAAATCGCTCGGTTTAGAGTGAGATCTAGATATATACATATTTACTATATCTTGGAATGAACGTTTTTCAATAAGTTTTTTGTGTGAAATCGCTGTAAGAAGGATAATTTGTTAAGCGCGATCGGTTCGAAACAAGACGCGATGAGATTCCCGCGCGAGCTATTCAAATAAATTGTAATGAATAAAGTGTAAAACGATCGGTAATGGCTTCTAAAAAGAAAGGGGGAGAGTAGAAAAGTCAAATCGATTGACAGTCGAAGAGAGTGCGGATTTAAAAATTTTAATGAATATAGTTTCAAGCTCTATTATAATAGCAAAGGCTATTATTATTGTAGTCGAGCATTGTGCGGCCGCGCGCAAATTAATTGCTGTGACGACAATATTATCAATCTATATTAATATTTCCCCTATAATTATAGTGACGCTGTACAAAATACAGTTTAGTGACATACTTACCTACATAATACAAAACTCTAAATTGCTATTTATTTTCAATAACAACGCGTATATTCGCCGATACCTCCGAATCCATCGAACCACGCGCGAAATCTATTTCTACAGTTTACAAAGATCCCTAAAAATCAGACAGAGAGATAAAATAACGTGAGTGCGGCGCGCGCGGCGGCCTCCGAACTATCGTCGCGAATTGAAACATCGTACAGCTGTGCCCGCGCGCGCGCGCTGAATCAGCGCGTTGTATATACCCGCGCGCACGAAATCACCATAGCCAGTGATCCGTAAAGCAAGCTGCCGCCACACACCGCACTACTCAATAAAAACGAACGATCTGGAAAAAAAAGAAACGCGCCGTCGCCGTCAAAGGGCCGCCAGTAGCGCGTCACGGGTAATTAAAATGCGCGCGTATACGCGCAGGGAGAGAGAGAGCCGTCCCAGTTTACTTTTCGCGCGGAAACGTATATATAGCAACTATATACGAATTGCAAATCCGTCGTCAGGTACTGTGCCCCCCTCGCCGCGGAGGCTAGCTGATCCGCATTTAGCATGGAATTAGACGACGCTGTTTGGCGCGCGCGCGCATCCGATGCCATGTGTTACTCGTTATTTCGCTGGAGAGTGCGGAGAGAGAATGGGATTAAGGCGATTCGGCTGTTTCTGTGAGTGGTAGCTGCGTTTAGATTGGAGGTGGTGGCTTGGGGCCGATTGACTTGTTTATAGAGAATAATGTTGATGGTATGGGCGGTTGTTAATTGGCTTGATAGATGACATTTCGTGTACGTAATAAGGATTGACTGATTCGTACTAGTAGTTTAGCTGAATTTCTGTTACAGTTGTCGAAATAGGTGTGTTACACTTTTAGCATTTTTTCGTATATTTTACTGGCAATAAGATCTATATCAACTAAATGTTATTCTTCGCTGGTATTGTTGGAATTTTCCATAGTTTAAATTTTCTTTTCAATAAATTCCGAAACAAGTGCCCGAAGTAACTTAAAAAAAAAAGACGAAGTCAATTTATTTTTAAGCTAAAATAGAATTTTTATATGGTTATACTTAATAACCGTTATAATTTTTCGAATTAATATTTTTAAAGATGAAAATTTTTTTTTTAATTCACGATTTTAAAAAATTCCTTTTTGAGACCTTGAAATGATATTTTTAACATATTTATACAAATTTATTGCCAATAGCTGCAGCCAAAGGAGACATAAAAAAAACAAAAATTTTAAGAAGCGTCCCATTAAAATCCATCAGTTCTTTCAGCCTGTAGGTGACGACAGGTCATAATAAATTATAGTTTCCAGTACAGGGCTTTAAAAATATAAATAAAAAAATTTGATATTATATCAAACCTAATGTAGGAATTTTTTTTTTGTTTTATTTCCAGAGTAGTACATATCGCAATACACGCTATTACTTACTTCAAGACATAGTTATATGTCTGAAGTAGCAAACATCCTATAACTTTTTTTTATTAAATATTTGCATCTTCTCTGCATATATATTACATTTTTGTTGACTATCCATTGACTCCTTCGAATTACTTCTCTCACCTGCAAATAATAATTCTTTTCAACTTGACAGCTATTAATAAATGGAGCGAGTAAGGTTCTTACCAATATATTTCTGTCTCTCTTTCTCCGTATGATAAACATGCTAATATACTTGCTCCTATTTATCCGCTGGTATGGTTCTTAAGATTCTGAGATATTGATTATTCTACACAAAGTTCAAATTTAACATGTATAATATCTAAATAAAGTTAATTTTTAAAAAAATAAATTGATATGAAGACTTGATTGCAATTTTTAACTTTTAAAAGGTGTTTTTTAAATTGGCAGAAGTTAATTTAAAGTTACCCAAAATTCCTTTAAATACATGTACAAGTTGTTCCGAAAATGTATGCATTGCACAAGATCTTCGTATAGAGTGCGAAATTCTAAGAAAAAAGTCCCTCTACAATTTTTTGATGCGATAAGTTACTTTTTCAGTAACTGATGTGTCAAAATTGTTTGTTTTTAATAGGAATTGTATATCTGTAGATATTATCTTGTAAACATAGGTATACAATTTCTATTAGAAACAAACAATTTAGACATATCGGTTAATAAAAAATACTAATCACATCGATAAATGGTAAAGGAACTTTTGTCTTAGAATTTGGCGCTCTATACGAAGATCTTGTACAATGCATACATTTTCGGAGCAAGTTGTATATATCGATACATGATACTTAAAGTTCCTGTCATAGATACCGTAGTCTACCGAATTCAAAAGGGTACAAGGAATATTGAGAAATTCTGAAATTCGAGAAATATGTTTCTAGAGGCTTTTTGAGGTCAAGAGTTCAATAAAGATCAGATTTTACAAATTTCCACTATTCATATCCATATTTCTTTCAAGCGTCTTTCCGTAGATTTTCCGATCCTCAAAAAAGGTTATTACTTTTAACGGGCTATTTCACATTCAGCACTTTACCTCAAAACACTTTTTCTAACGTCTGCAATGAATTCGAATCGCAGTATTGCTTATTATGCGCCCTTAAAAACTTTCAAGTTCTCAAGCAGTACTATCGCAAACATGTTAAGAGACGAGAAAATTCGCAATTAGAAAGTCTAATATGCGTATAAGGGTTCTCTCAAAGCATCAAATTTCAGGTCATAATCAGACAAGGGCCAATTAGTCAGTTTACAAGGCCATTAAGTCAAGTTTCCAAATTGCACCCCCCGAGCTCATACTCGCGTGCTTTATTACGCACAATCAGTAGTCATCCAAATTAAAGAGCGTGTGCTTACAGTGAAAGTTGCAACTCACTAAACACCCTTTCGAAAACAACTTTTACGATATAATCACGTCGAAAGAAACTCCAAACCGACCTTTTAATTCTCGAAAAACCGCGACGAAAGAAAATTCTCGCTCGAAAAACGGCGACAAATCAGTCTCTCCCTCATAACTAAACGACGCGACAGAGTAATAAGTTCGAGGAAAAAACCGCGAGCCAATGAAATCTCGCGACCGCGGTGTAAGTCGGTTTTAAACCGCGCGCCAAATGAAATGAAATGTATAAAGAAAAAACGCGAGCGCGCGCGAGACGTCCAAGCGACACGCGCGCTAGAAGAACGATCGAGAACAGGAGGAGGGGAAAAGAAAAAGTGGCGAAAGAGGAAGAGGGACTGGAAAGTGTAACGGACTTTAATTACACGAGGAGCAGTTGGCAGCTGGCCAGGACAATTTAATATCGTCCAGTACGGGCCGCCGCGCGTGTGATATTTTCTCGGCTCGTGCGGTATACTCATAACGTTTGTGTATACAACCACTGGACGCTCGAGAAGTAATCATCTTTAGGCGGCCGATGCGTGAGTGAATTCTCACACATTTCGTGGAATTGAATGACGGGTAGTTTGGTCACTGTAGTGCGACTGCGATTGTCAAAATTTTATATACCTCAGGTTTCATTTTGTTGCTTTTTAACTTTTGATTATATATAGAGCTTGAGCATATCGACACAGACATTTTATTTCTTATCATTAATCCCAGGAAATTACAACAAAAGATACAGCTTCTTTATTTTACCAATGTGCAATAAGTATATTGGGCAACTATAGGGAGGAAAGTTGACTCGTGTATCACTCGTGCTCAATCATCATCCTCGCTAGAAAAATTCCACTTTCTCCCCTAGTTGCACAATGTACTATTGCACACTAGTACGGGAATCTGCCTCTTTACGCATTAGCGGGAATGGACACTATTTTTCGCACTAGTTATAACTAATAAAATTAATTTCTGTTATTTTTCAAATCTCTTTCATGCACTTCAATTAATTTTCATGCATCATAACAAGAAATTCAATGACGACAACGAACTCGCGCGAGAGGAGAATAATCGGCGGCAATTATATATCTCGCGAGAGAATGATAAACGAACGAAGGCTCGCAAAAAGCGTCTCGAAAAATGCTATATCCTCCACCCACGCGCATCATCACCACGCACACACACACATACTCTAGCTTTGGATGCAAAATTTCGCGCCGTAGCATGATTCACGAGGCGGGCGCGCGCGCACAATAACTTCTCGTATATTATAGTGACGTTTAATCTACGTGGCTTAAACGCCGATAAATTACCAGCTTCTTCAGATCTTTCGCAGACCGCCTCAATTT
Organism: Torymus sinensis; assembly: GCA_030522985.1. NCBI lineage: Eukaryota > Metazoa > Arthropoda > Insecta > Hymenoptera > Torymidae > Torymus > Torymus sinensis. The sequence continues at coordinate 8,494 of JAPYZP010026298.1, forward strand.
ATGCATGCAATATCCGCTCGGATGTTCGGCCATTTCCGCTTAGCGCGCGCACGCGTTATGCTTGCGTGCGTGAGAGAGAAAGTATATATGAGAATGTGTATACATGATGATAGTGGTGGTGTAGCTGCGGCCAGTTTGACCGAATTATTTCCCACCACGCTCGATTTCCTAGGAAAATAATGCGAATCGCGATGGGCACTGTGTTGCTATATAAATATTTATCTATAGCCGCTTATGAATGCGAGTGCGACGAGTGACAGAATGCCGTGATGTGTTAAGTAGGTTATTGTGCTATATTAAGATGGTTCACTATTTAAGGATGTTCAATGGTTGTAGGCGTTAGTAATTTGAAGAATTTTTTACAATAATTTTTACGCATTGCATGATAAAAGTAACAATATACATTGAAAGAAGGGGTCTTGAAATAACGAAAACCAATTTTTTTAACGAAATGTAATTATTGTGAAAACCAGTTACCGTCGCCAAAAGAAAATTAAAAAAAAAAAGTAAAAAAAACTTCTTTCAATGTATATTGTTACTTTTATCATGTAATGTGTAAAAAATATTGTAAAAAATTCTTCAAATTACCAACGCCTACAACCATTGAACATCCTTAATTTTTATATCATAAATTATTATAATTTAAGTACACACGGATATGAAAGGCAAATACTTTCTGAACCGGAAAAAATTATTGCGATAAAAAATTGTTATTCGAATACGTAGATATTGATCAATAAGTAAAAAAATTACTTTCTCTTCTTATCAATTTTTTTATTTTTCATTCGATTTTAATGTATTACGTCTCATTTTACTCCTTAAACAATTGTCTATGACTCATCCAGGCTTATATTATGGAATAATTAATGTATACAAAGCAACAGATAATTGTTTATAGTAGAATAGATGTACCGGTTCTAGCCACCCTTAAGGATTCTTTTTCACCGGTTCTGGCCACCTGAAAATCCATTTAAGAACATGGATATATGGCCGAAAACAGAGCAGTGACCAAAACCGGTATATTTACCCTACAATACAGTATAAACTTGAAGTTTATTGTGTTTAAACTGTAAACAATTACATGTTGCTTTGTATATATTAATTATTTCATAATATAATCCTGGATGGGTCGTAGACAAATGTTTAAGGAGTAAAATGAGATGTTAAACATTAAAATTGAATGAAAAATACAAAATTGATAAGAAGCGAAAGTAATTTTACACCGCTCTAACCTCAAAATCATAACTTTAATATGATTATTCGGCTCTCGTGGTATAAAATACGGTTCAAAACTGGTGCGTAAGAAGATTTTTAGCTCATGTGATTATTCGGCTCTCGTGGTATAAAATACGGTTCAAAACTGGTGCGTAAGAAGATTTTTAGCTCATGTGACTTTTCTCACTCGTTTCACTCATGCGAAAAACGCCGCCGTTAAGAAATGTAGTATTTTTACTTATTGATCAATATCTACGTATTCGATAAACAAATTTTTAATCGCAATATATTTCCGGATCAGAAAGTATTTGCCTTTCATATCCGTGTGTACTTACATTATAATATTTTAATAATTTATGACATAAAAATTAAATAGTGAACCATCTTAATATAGCACGATAACCTCCTTGAATAGAACTACACATAACACGCTGCATTATATCATTTATAAAGTTTTCGCTCATTACGCGCGTAATGTAGACTTGTCACATATTATCTGAAAAAATGAAGGTAGCCTCCCGAAAAGTGCTAGTTTTCGTAGCAACCTCGCGAAATGTGCTAGTTTTTGTAACAAGCAACGGATCGCGCTAGTTTTCGACGCAAATCTGTGGGACGCGTGCTGCTAATCTTCGCGGATCGCGATAGTCTTCGACGCGAATCAATGGAACGTGATAGTCTTTGCCGAAAACACGCTTAAATGGACTAGTGTTCGTGGGAAACTGAATCGTGCTAGTTTTCGTAAGAGGCGTCGATTTAATCTTGCAAAGCTTTATATGTAATTTCAAAAAGAAAAAATAAAACTAGAATAAACCAGCTTCAATTTGCTTGCTTTTAGAATGAAAAGATATTTAACCCATCAACGCCCAAGAGACACGATTTTTTTTTTCATTTTCAAGCGTCATTCTCAAAAGGGAATCGATTGAATAATTTGATTTCAACTACATATCCTTGTGTATT
>JAPYZP010026677.1:0-12327 GCA_030522985.1 Torymus sinensis
GCAAAAAGTCCGCGCACGAGTGCAAAGAGCGGAAAAAGAAAGCGACCGAATGGAAACGTCAGTCGCAGCTGCGGCAGCGAGGAAATGCATTTCCGTTAATTGAATTGCAGTACGCGACGGTGAAGTAGAGTAAACCCGAAGACTCTCGAAGCAGGTGTAGAGCGAGCGGAGGGCGGCTTGGATTAGAAGATTAGCGTCTCGTCGCGCATCCTGGCACAAATGGACGTGAGCGGTAACTGCGCTCACGACAACGAGCATCATGCGATCTTGGCTACTATTTCTTTCGATGCGGTGGAGGGAGAAGCTGATGCTGGTGTTTGGTTGTTGAGAGCAAGCGTAGTAAGAGGGACTTGGAGAGATTGTTACGCGAAGTGGTTGGTTGAGTCTTGTTATTTTTGGCTTGCTCTTTCTCTTTATGATATTTTTTTACATAGATGTTTAATTATGAAATGTTAACGATGTTTATATAAAGTTTTTAATATTATACACTACCAATTAGTATCATATCATTTTCAGATTTTTTAATTTCAAGAGCGCTTTAAAGTAAGCTGCAGTGTAAAGGATAAAAAAAAAGTATATTTTATGAAAATAAATTTTCAGTATTTCAATTTCTATACTGAATGCAAAAAACAAAAACAAAAAATTTGTAATTTTTTTAAAATACCAAGATTATATTTATTTAGAACACATTCAACAGGTAAAAGCTCTTTACAGAAATTGATATTTAAAAATAATCTGATGGCTAGTAGAAGATATACGATCACACAAAATTCATAAAAATAGAACGCAAATAATTCTTCATTTTGCAGAGAGTAAGAGGATTTTCTGAATTATATATGACAAAATAAAAATTGAAATTGCAACTGCAGACACTTCCGTTCAGAATTATATCATAACTCATTGATAAGATGAAGATAAATAAAGTAGAAACAGCCATAAAAAAGTAAACTAGAATAAATAACAAGGTAAATTAAACCATAAACAAAAAAATTTAATTGTCATGTACCTGACGCAAATCTGGCACGCCGATAAATTGGTCACCCTACAAACTAGGCCAGCAGCACCAACACCACCACCGCTACAACTACCATCGATAGCGTCTATTCATCGCCCCGTGTACAATAGAAGGGGGCGAGCTAACAGATTTACAAGGCGCGTAAGTGCCACGTCGCGCTCATAATCCCTGCGCGAGCAGTTCGTTAGGGCTACTTAAATGTTTAAGCCTCGCGCAACTTTCCGTCGCACGATCGGTCAATTATTTTGTCCGAGCCGACGGGAAAACTATTTGCAGCCCCGTCAATTGACGTTTCGTAATTAGCTACAAGGATGACGGGAATTCATAATGCGTAAAGTTTTGAGATTTTCTTCGAGGGGGACTGTCACAAAGTTGTTGTGCTCACGGTGATGTGAAAGTCTGTAAGCTGTTGCATACTTATCTGGAATTTTGTATTTATTGTTGTACTTTTTGACGTCTGTTAATTATCTGACTTTGATTTAATATGTTGTTTACTTGAGCAAAGGGAAGTTTTTTTTAATTAATAGTCTATTGATAATAACCGGAAATTTAGTGAACTATCTGTCATTATAGATATGACGTTCCCCCGGATAACCCTTTAGATAACATTTGAATCAAAGTCAGCAATGTTGTTAGAATAACTTTAGAGAATAATTAAATCACTAGGCATATACAACAATGGAAGCTACTTGAAAACTAGTTCTGTACTATGAAAAAACACCAACCACACAAAACGATTCGAAATTATTGGACTTTAAAATCTTATTTTATATGAATACAAGTTCTACGAAAGCTGCAATACCTAAAGTTCTCAACTACGTGTGAATTCAAAGTTAAACTAATTCTACTAATCTTGCCACAACAGTAATCAATGTATAGCAGATTGTGTATACAGGTAAACTTCGAAGTATAACGTCATATACCATTAATCTTGCTGCGGTATATTATAACACGGCGCGTATGAGACATTGCAACTTTTAATTAGAATGAATCGCTTTTTTAATTACTCTTGACACTTAATGAGCGAAATTCTACATCTACATATAATACTCCTACATGCTATAAATTAATGTATCATTCTCGAACTAGGAATTATGCAGTCTCATAGTATAAACTTCGACCGTTCTAAATTAGAAGATATTAAACTGCAGCCAAGCCAAAAAGCATGGTCCCTGTTTTTCTGCCCCCAAGTGTTAACTTTTTTCGTTCCATTTGGCCGCGGGGTAGAAGGGCAAAAGGGGTGAAGCTTCCGCGGGAAATTGTTCCGCGATTCGAAAGGAGGCCGCGTGCCCGCTCACTGCACTGGCACGAATTTTTCCACTTTACTGCGTGCCATGTACTTGAAGTACCCTAATTTTTCGTCAGCTTTTTCGCCCCCTTTCCTCTCCTGCCCTTCCCATACCGATTTTTCAGACTTCTTCCGCGAAGTAAGCTATTTATATCGCTCTCGCGCGGCTCTCTCTCTCTCGCTCCGTGAATTAAAAAGTTTTAATCATCGGCCGTCAAAAGGCATTAATGTCGTGCAAGGGAGCGATCGCCGGGCTGAAAGTAAGGTCAAATTGAATTGCGCGCACTGTTCGGCAATCGTCAAAGCGGCTGTACCGCGTAATCGGATGAAATACTTTCAATATTATCGACTTTCCGCTCGGAGTTTCTCAAGAGTAGCGGAGACGACGACGACGACGACTTCTGCCGAGTTTAATTAAAAAATATTTAAGTTTGTCCAGGTCATTAAAAAGTTTGCGAAGTATTGCTTGGAGAAATGTATTACTGCTACTTAAAAAATTAAAAAGCTACGAAGGGAAAAGTGCTACTTCGAGAAACGATAAAAACGATATAGAGGACCACTTCAGGCCTTTTAAAACTACAATCCAGTTTATTCAATCAATTAGCACTGTAAACCATTATCATAACCTTAAAACTTCTGGAAAAATTCGATAAATTCTTCAACAATACCTTCGACCGACATCTCCTAGGACACATTCCGCGACGAGGTCGTCTTTATCTCGCAATCTCCATTCAGCTAACAATATAAAGGTTGATGGGTTTGGAACTAGAGTGGGCACTACTACCTGCTACCTAACTACATGCCGACTTGTTTCCTCTTCCTCCGTCCATTTCCTTGTCTCGGTTGTCATAACCTTCCGGACAAAGGAGGAGTGGGAGGGACAGCGCGCGCGCCTCGTCCCACCGGCGCTGTCAACGTCTCCACGATTATATTTCCGGTTTGTAGTACAATTCCCACCACGGCGTCGCTATGTTCCGCTGCTGCGAAGTTTATGTCGCCGAAGATGCTGGGACACTGTTAGCTACGATGGGTGTGTAAGCTCGTGTGTCATGTCGTTCGGGGATGAAACTGGTATCTGGCTACGATGGGTGTGTAAGCTCGTGTGTCATGTCGTTCGGGGATGAAACTGGTATCTGATGCAAGTAATGAAAGTTCATCTGTGCAATGTTGAATGTATAGTGAAAGATTAAGGAAAAAGATAAGATATAGTTAAGCGGAGTATATAACAAATGAAAAATGGGTGAAGCGATATGAAGAAAACAATTAAGGATTGTAAATATGTGTGGGACCAAATTCTCAATGTTCACAATTGAAGCTACATTGGAAATGTAAGCCTCTTGCGGTTAGGGATGCGCCATCTAGCGGAGTAATCTGAGTAAGCAATTATACACCGAATTATTAAAATACTTTACGGAGTCAAATAATCGTCGATAGTCATATTCTCACTACGTATATCGAAATTAAATCTAATATAGAGATCCAATTAGAATCTGCTATAACGACGTTATCAACCCAGTCCCACGTCTTATCTCCATACCAGCACGCCTTTCTCACCCGAATTTCATTTCGGATTAACGAACGATAATACAGGGTGAGATTCTCGTTAGTGGCAAGATGATGGCATCGCGTTTCACTATCTACAAACGATTGCGCGTGTGTGTGTGTGTGCGCGCAAGCAAGCACGGGCCAAATTGAGCTGTGCTAAGGCTATTCACTCCTCCTCCTTCTCCTCCTCCTCTGGCGTGCAGTTGTCTCCTCGATCGGCAGAGAGGACCCAAGGAGTGTATTATGTAGCACAATAACGCCCTTTGCTCTAATCGCTGGCTCCAATATCCGGCGAGCTGTTGGAGGTGCTGCCGGGGGTAACGACGCGCGTTCTTGCAAGTGATATCCATTAGTCGTTAACTCTCGCTCTCTCTCTCACACACACACACACACACTCTCAGCAGTGTATTTAATTCATATTGAAATTGTATTTTCTAATTTTCCCGAAAATCACTTGTAATACGCGCGGGGATAAGGTAGTAATTATTATAATGAATTATTATACGATTACGTGGTAAATGGAAACGATCAAATCCACCGTGTAATAGCTGTGTGACGTCGCGACAGTTATTTCGTACTGTACGAAAACTACTAATGAATCAGCACTATACCGCGTCAAAACTCTTCCTCGAATATGCGGCACCATCGCCATTTAAGCTCCATCGTTCGGAAAATCCCTCACCCCAGCATAAAACACGCGCCACTCGCAATAATACCTAGCCAGGAGCGGGCGGCGTTCCTCGACAGATCAAAGCGTCATTCGCGTAAGAGTTTCGCGAACTGCGCCGTGCTCTTGTAAATTGCCTTGCACACAGCCAGCGCACATATACTATAGCCGAGAGCGGAGCTAGCAATTTTGCGCTCTCGCGCGGGAAATTCAATTTACGCGCATCCCGAGAAATTCGTCTAATAACGCTTTAAAGAGCCCACCCCACCCATGCACCCCGGCAGTAAACCCCCAGAGCGCGCGTACGAGACTGGCTCGTGCAAAATTTAAGGGATAATTTAAGGCGAGAGGAAGAGAGAGAGCGAGGTAACTCATCACTCTCGCTTTTTAGTTCTCTATGCCTCCGAGTGGTAGTAGTAGTTTACACCTGATAAAAATATATGGGGTTTTAAGAGGTGCACGGTTTACGAACTCCCCGTAGGTAGCTTTGGATTGGAAAATTTTGTGAGCAATATATTCATATTACTTTTCAGCCTGGTAATTGAATTAGACTCTCGAATGAAACTATTTTGTCAAAATCCTGTGTATAACAGTTTTATTGAGATACATTTTCTCATAGCTTTTATCGTCAACTAGTACATTACAATTAACGCCAGCGATTCCGAACAACGTTACTTCCGAGCCTCCATTGTCTTTCTTTCGGACTCTCGCCCCTCGCATTCCATTGATCCGAGGCGAAGCAGCCAAGCGCTTCGCGTGCTACGGTTTCATACGATCCCTCTCAATCTATACACATCGACGTTCATCGTTTCGGAGTGGAAGTTGCGCGCGATGATGACGTAAATCTAAACACGGCGAAACGCCGACGACTAATCAGTGATTATTGTCTCGATTTATAAACTTCGATATGCTCGCGCGCGTGGTTTCTGTAAGCCCGAAATCACGGCATTCAAGCTCATCCCCCGCGAATTCGTATAGTTCGAAGGCACGCGATAGAAAATATACGGGCGTGGGCTGAAGAAGAAGAATAAGGAGAAGCCCCTCCTTCTCGCTACGCCCGAGTTATAAAACGGGGATTATATTTTTATGGCCTTTGAGCAAATTCTCGGGTGGATTATGTATTATAAAAGGGAATAATACGCTGCTGTCATTAATTTCGAAACCATTAACTCCACGCGTAATGACGAATCTAAAATTGCACAAAAGATCATTATCTCTCTGTCTCTCTCTCTCTCTCTCTCTCTCTCTCTCTCTCTCTCTCTCTCTCTCTCTCTCTCTCTCTCTCTCTCTCTCTCTCTCTCTCTCTCTCTCTCTCTCTCTCTCTCTCTCTCTCTCTCTCTCTCTCTCTCTCTCTCTCTCTCTCTCTCTCTCTCTCTCTCTCTGTCTCTCTGTCTCTCTCTCTCTCTCTCTCTCTCTCATGTACGCGCTTGTAATCTCGAAGAACGGCCTAAATCATCGCCGCCGAGCGGGCATATTTCAGCGGCGAAATTTTGGCGCTAGAGTAAGAGAGAGAGGAAGAGAGAAAAAAGGTAAAAATCTAACGACTGCTCTCGTGGTGTGCGTTTTGCAGCCCCGGCGCGCGCGTGATCCTCCCCATCCATCTTTCTCCCCACCTACCCACCCACCCCTCTTTCTCTTTCTCCCTTCTTTAATGAGAGCGATTCATTACGGAGCTTTTTATCGTCGCCTCGTGCGCTTACACGCGCACTGCGGCCAGAGAGTATATATACCGGACGAAGAACTTTGCCTCTTAACGAGGCGAACGGAGAGAAAGAGAGAGAGTGGAGGGCTCGATTTTATCGAGCTGCCCGTTGATGCGACGTAATTCGTCTTAATTTAATCGCACACTTCGAGAGTTATAATAATGCGCCGACGACGGCTGGCCTGATGGGATGATCACGAGGGCGACGACTACGCGCGAGGATGTGTGCAGTGCTGATTCGACAAGGTGGAAGTAGTTTGCGCTTTTAGCGATGGATAGATGAAAGAGAAAGAGAGAAACGGGCAGTCTTTGTCGTTTTATCGAGGTAATCCGGTTTATTGAAAAGGCTTGATTACAAGGACGATTTTTCTTTGCAAATGCTGGGACGAAGATTCGGTGAAACGAGCGAAGATTTTTCCAATATTTTTTGTCCTTCTGACGTCTTCACTCAAAGAAATATGAATTCGAAGAGAGAAATGAAGCATCCGATAAATTAGCTATACTTTATGTTTGAAGCAAACTTCTCGAATTTATAGATTCACCGGCATCATCGCACTACAGTTTTCTTCCGGTCGCGATTCCGGTTCGAGGATATTTTAGTACACGTAGCCGTCAGCATTGTTTGCTATAAAGGTCTTCCGTGCCTCGAGCGCGTGTGTGTACGTGTGCGTATGTTTACTCGCTCGTTACGGGCGTTTACAGCGCGTAATTGCGCCAATTTGCATGCAGCATTGCGTTTGGTACACTCTGGACCCCGTTGCCATTTAACTTTGCCCTACGGCCGAGTAATTGATTTGTGTAATTAGTATTTTGAGGAGAACCCGGACGGGATTTTTAAAAAGTGTGGGGATGGTTGGTGTTATATACTTGGAAAACTAAATATTTTCTATCGGAGATATATAATATGAAATATAGGTGATTTTAACAAGTAGCAATTTGAATGATCAAACAGGAAAATCAGTTGACTCAAAAAATGACTCTCATAAAGTAATTTTCAAAAATCTCATAAAATTTTAATTTGTTTTATTTACCGCAACAGCAGCAACAGTCAATATTTTTCCTTCCAATACTTCTTTCTGCTCTTCAAATTCAATGACAGAAACAATCCATTTTTCAATCTTCACTCGACTTCGCAGTAACGGCAGACAGAACTCAGCCGCCCGATTACCAATTCTCCGAACCGCATTACCCGCAGCAAAGGTCGAGAGGCGCATCGACAGACCTCGCGAGAGAGAGAGAGCTAAAAATACTCGGCTGCGCATGCGCGAAAATAATTGCACCATATACTCTACGTCAAAGGACTCCCCGGGCAGTTTCAATCCCAATACTCCATTGCGTGACCTCTGCCTCGGCGCAACAGCAGCGGCAGCGTAGTTCGTCTCGACAATTTTCCACGCGCAGCGGCCTGATGGGAGTGCGCGCCCCGCGTCCTCGGGAAAATTACGTTAATTAATCCCGTGGGTTGTGCATTTGTCTCTTGCGCGCCAGCGCGCGGCGAGTCTATGGGAATGGGATTTTCGATTAGTTTGATGGACGCTGAGTACGAAGAATGAGCGGGAGATAGAGCATTTGGTAAAATTTTGGATGAGTGCCGGTAAGGGGGATTATACACTGATAAGAATTTTTCCATCGGTCTTACAGTCTTATAAATTAAATTAATTAATATTAATGGCAGTCAGATGGCCCTTGTTTATAATCACCCCCGTAGAATCTGAAATAAAAACTTAATTAAAACCTGGAAAAAATATTGTTAGCAAAGGACAATCTGACTGCCACCCACCTCAGGGACTGAAATGAAACCCGTGATACCACTCCTTATGTACCCATACCCTCCTTCTTTTCTCTTATCCTCACCACTATCAACCTTCTCTTCCGTAACTTCCCATTTTAACTTAAATTAATAAAGAATGATAAATGTTATCTAATTTACTTGACTCTACCATTAAATTTATATTATTCCCATTTCGTAAAATGTGAATACTTTCAAGGCTTTCCCTCTTATATTTATTCTTAATCCTCTGTTCCAAAATGTCCCCACTCCCAAAATCGAAAGAATGCAAACAATTTAAACAATGTTCTTTCAAATCCGATATAAAGTTTGTGCTGCGTAAGCTATATTGATGTTCATATATTCTCTTTTTCAAATATCTTCCCGTTCGACCAATATAACATCCATTACTATCCCTACAGTTAATTTTATAAACTATTTCCGATTTTAAACATTTATCATCCTTCTCTTTACAATTACTGAATAACCTTTCTAAATTATTATCTTTTCTAAAGAAAATTTGAATATTATGTTTTCTAAAAACCCTTCTAATCCTTTCTGACAAACCTCTAACATTATAGACAAACCTGTAACATTATAGTAAGAGGTATTATAGCCCAGATACATAATATGTTTAATTAGGGATCGTGCTAAATAACAATGAGCGCAGACTTAAAATATAACAATGAGCGCAGACTTAAAATATGAAAGATTCCCTGTCATCGAAAAACTTATTTTATTAAAATCTTTGAACACTCGCCTCGGCCTTTTCATTCGGAGACATCTACATCCCCTCCAATCAACCCTCCTCCCACTGGAAACTTATCCCTTCGTCACTGTTCCGCGCACCGTGGAAAGACGACGCTTTCACGCTGGCACGCAAATCGAATCAAAAGCAAAGTTCGGCACGGAGGTTAGCCGGCCACCCGTCGGGAACAAAGCGAAAGGGAAACTCGCGGGGGCCAACTAACTCGTAATTGTGTCCGGTCTATGTGTGTGGCTTAAAGCTACGCGCGCGTCTGCGTTGCACAAAGGCGGTGAAGTGAGCTTTATACGCCCGCTATGTTATTATACCGCGCTGTCTCACTCTCGCTGTGTGTGTGTGTGTGTGTGGTGTACAGGGTTATGTCCTTTCTTCGTGGCGGAGGAAAAGTTGGCATTGGGCGGCCTGTTTGGGCAGGTCACGAGGCTGCAGTTGAGTTGTGAGAGTGAAGGGAGGGCTGGAAAAAGTAGCTGAGGTTTTGGGGTGAAAGGATAATGTTTATTTATGAAATGGTCGATCTTTTATCGTGCATTCTTATTTCGGAACGAAGGTTTTGACTGAACTGAGAGATAAATAATTTTCAAACAGAAAACGTTCGCTTGTATCGTTAATTCGGAAGTATAGAGCTATAAGTTTGGCTTTCGTGATTGAAAGACATTTGGTTTGTAATTTAATCGATTAAAATGACACTTTATCATAATTCTTCTGGAAACCGTATAACGATACTCTGGTTTTCTATTTGTAGAATAGAAACTCAATATCTCCTCTAATGAGATTAAAAGATCCTGCTTATATCAAATTAGCCCTTCGCGACTCAGCCTTCCTTGAAAAGGTAGCGCGCTTCGCGACAATAAAACATTCCTCGTCAACGACCTCTCGAAAAAGTCTTTTATCCATCTTCAAAAAAAGGAAACCTAAAAAAAGCAACCATCCACCTCTCTTTCCATTCTTACATTTGAAACCCCGCCGGAAAGACAAACGGAATAATTATACATTACTCCGGCGCAAACAAAAGTTGCCTCTATATCTCGCTCCGCTCGAGCACGGCAGCTGTCTCTCTGATTACAACGCGAATTTTCAAAGGCCCCGCGAGCGCGCGCTTTTTACAGCGACGAACCTCCCCGCGGAGCAAAAGGAAGAAGCAGGAGAAGCGCACAAAGAGTTTTTCTTCATTCGTTAGAAAGAGTCGAGCTATCGGTTGCAGGGGGTGAAACGCACAACCACACACACACACACGCACCTGGGCTTCTTATTATTTCGTCAAAGAATCACACCGCGGTAGAAACTTTCTTTTTTCTAATCAAAGCATCTCTGTGCACTGCATGTTTTTGTATTCTTCTCCCCTCCCACAAGGTTTTCCGTCGTTAACGCGGCGGCTTTCCAATTCTCGGTGTATACCGAGGCTTTTCGTTCTGTGTTTCATTTCACTTACCTGTGCCACCGTGACGGTGTCGCTGCCTTTTACGTGCCTGTTTTCGTATCGCTGCATTTGCTTTCTTGTTGGCCAAAGCTCGCTGCGTTTTGTACCTGGGTTCGCTCTTTTTGTTTAAGAATTCAAGTTACTCTTTGGGTGATCTTTAGGTCACTCAACTTTTCAAAAAGTGAAGTAATTCTTTTTTTTTCAATATGAAAAGGAAGGATCCTCAAAAAAAGTAATGGCTTATTGTTACCGAATATGAATTACGAAATGTTTGCAGTACGAGTAACGTATATTGTGCTTGAATGCTGAATAAGTACTATTATTATTTTTAATGATATCAAAATTTTAATAATATCCTTTACATATTTTAAATTCCCTTAGCATCCCTCAATAGCTGCAAAAATTTACATACCCCATTACAATAGCTACAATAAATAAAACTTTTTCGTGCCTGATGGTTTAAGAATGGGGTCTTCCAAAAGAACTTTGCTCAATCACAAAGAAATCCGACAAAACTAGCATATTGCCAAGACAGCTCCGAAGAATGCATTACAAGCTCCTTGAAAGACCCGCTGGCAACTCCAACAACCATTACCGGCCCGCGCGCGCGCCTTTCGCGGAATATCATCAGCCGTAATTACCTCCGCACGCGGCACGCTATACTATTCCACCACCCCCGCATTATCACTAACATTTACTCCCTTAACGTTTCGTTAGAATCCCGCGGAGTTTATCAGCGGTGCGCGCGGTCCATTGTGTAAACGCGCGGGATAAAAAGTTCGAGGCTAATAACACTTGAGGAAACACGTCACCTCGTTGCAGCGGTAATCGCGCGGGAGAAGCCTGCTGCACTTGCGGCTAATTGAAAGTAGGAGAAAAAGGAGGGAAGGAAGGAAGAAAAAAAGAATGAGACGGAACGGCTCATCGCACGGCGCGTGGGCGAAATTGAAAGGGGCGAAGGTGAGGCGCGAGAAATGAGTGCAATCGCGGGTAATGGACTCGCGCGCGGCGTTGTTGCTGCTGTTGCTGATGTTTTCGTGCTGTGTTTGATGATTGTCAAGTCGACTCTTCATTTGATTAGTCTCGTATTTTTAGAAAATTAATAACGAACAGCCGTTGAATCAATAGCTATAAACACTGGAATTACAGATATCTGATATTATCGATAAAACCGATGCTGCCGGGAATTATTGAAAAAAAGAAATGGCATACACACGCAAAGGGCATCTTGATACGTCGAAAGTCATTTCGCCGAGGGAAAAGTGATACCACAGCTCGCCGGTAACGCGAGACGCCCACTCCGACGATGCGGTGGTATACCTGCACCACACATCCTCGAATAAAAACACCGCATTGCAGTGTAAAATCGCGCGAGCGCCAATTAAGATAACGCACCTGACAGCAGCAGCAGCCGTCCGCGATAATTTTCGAAAAAGTTCATTAGCGCCGTATACATCGGCGAAGGTCGCGGCTGTTTTTTTCAATTCTCGCGCATCCGACGCGGCACGGGCAACACTCACGCGATCCCCCGATGCTTAACAAAGAGCAGCAGCGCCACTGGTGTATAGGATCGATTTTTTTTATCCTCTCGTGCTTTTCTCCCCCCGATACGGGGTTTTCGGGGGCGCGCTGAGCGTTAAAACGCGAGCGGCGATGCGTATCGCTCGCGTTGCGGAACATTAATTTTTTCCGCATCTCGCGCGTGTGCTTTTAGAGCAGGGAATGTATACGTGTAATATCGTCAAAGGGATTTTTCGCTTAACCGGGCCGCTCGTGGATAACGCCGAGTTTACAAGGACGCGGCGCGGGCTCGCGTGCTGATTTCCCGTTCCTCATTCCTTAAAGTACGCGGGAAGGTTTTCTTGCGAAAGTGGAGCAGGGCTTCGAAAAAGTGCGTGGAGTAGTTCGTTTAGAAAATCGGAGAATTATTATTCGTCTTAGAAATTAGAGGAGTGAGCTCGCGAAATTAATGGGATGATAATTTCAAGCGAACGAAGGGCCTTTTTGTCTGGTAAGCCTCCCGCGGGGAAGGTCTTGATAAAAATAATCAGCGCCGCGCAGACGGCCGCCTTTGTCTTACTAAACCCAGATATTTCCACTGCGCGCGCGGGCGTGGAAGGGTTTCTAAAGAACGGCCGACTGCCATTTCCTCTCCTAGC
>JAPYZP010026809.1:0-10374 GCA_030522985.1 Torymus sinensis
CACTCGCTCGCTCGTTGTAATGACACGGGAAAAATCGAAAATGAAAATAAATTATTTTCGGTGACACCGGATGCACTACGCCACGTGTATTTACCCGTGTGGCGCTTTTAAATACGGAGTGCTTCTGATAATTTACGATCGGGGTATCAGAGCCGACCTATCCAAGGCTCTGTAACGAGTTACGATAAATCTAAGGTGAATCTCGGCTGTGCGACTTGCTAGTATATCTTGCGTGCATGCGCATGCAACCCGGTGTCGGCGCATCCCGCGACCAACCCAATTTCATATTTATACCGTCGTATACCTTTACCAAGCGGTACGTGGGCCTACCCCTTTCTTTAGCTCTTTTTTTATTTTGGATCTGCGTAATCGATTGGTTTTATCGGGTACTTCGGAAATCTGGAAGGAAATAATGTAAAGGGTGCGGTTGTATAAAGATTGTTAGTAGAAAACTTGTTTACAATATTAAAGGCATTTGAGACACATCTTTAATTATAGGGAAAGTGATAAGAATATACAGCTGCAACATATAGTGTAAGAACAGTTTTGAATCCTACTTTTCCTTCGTAATATAACTATCAGTTTCCCGTTTACAATTTTTATCAACCTTACAAAATTAAATTCAAACGAACAGATGCCATTCGTCTCCATCAGTTGTCTTCGCTTCTTTGAGGCATATACGTTTTCATTATAGGGTAGAGCGATTCGCCAATTTACCATTTAATACCGGTGGATACGGGCCTAATGTGTTTATGCGCTCCCGGTGGCTTCTCAATGCCCGACGCGGCGCCATTGTGTTCGAGCGCTCTTATAATTTAAATGGTCTGAATGGACCGCTTAGCCGTAAATTCGACGGACCAAGAGTCTCTGACGAACTGTTACTGAAAGAGGGGATATTATCGTGATTCCTGTTTGGGATGAAACACGGTTATTGTATGGTTTGGATTCGATGAACTGGGAATAGCATGCGTTGATCTATAGGTGTGGATTAACATCAAATGATCTGGTGAAGTCATTACGATGTATTAGCCTTTGGAGATAAAATAATCATATGTATTAATAACACCATAATACGTCGTCAATACAATAGTACTTAGCTTTCATTAATTTAATTTATTCACTTTTATATCAAATTCATTGGTTTTATAATGTAAATTCATTTAAAAATGTAAACATTTGATCGAAATCTAAACTCAATCGTGAATTCTGTTGGGATAATGATAACACGAATAATTAATTTAACGAATCCCTATAAACTGACACATCAATAACAATCCTCTAATACCAATCATTCTCACAACCCAATAGTACCACTAATCCCAGCTATGCGCTCATATGACAATTGTCCATCGGAGCATTCGTCGCGTAGATAATACCCTTCCCGCACGGATCCGCGCTCAATTGACCGGCGACATATCCCTTGTGCGCCGTCGACCGCTATGGCGAATCATCGTCATCTCCCGACGTGGCACGTATACGTGCGCCGGAATGAGGCAATAATTAAGGTAATGGCTACTTTTCAAGAGGATTTTTATGTGCCTCGGAATCCACCGCAGAGACTCGGCGATTACGGTCACGAAGACTTCAGCATTCGAGTCTTCCACGGTTTTGGCTTATCCATCTTCGACTCCCACTGATGTTTCCCTTGGTTCCACTCGCCGTCCCTTTGTCCTCCCCCTCGCGTGTGGTGCGCCGGCTGATAGTGGACATTGTGAAAAGGAATAAATAGCTTATTAGAGAGTTATCGCGAGGGTCCGCTTTCTGCATTTGTTGGTCATCGTCGTGCGTGAACTGGAATCGGATAGGAATAATTTACGTTAAAAATAATTTTCGAGATAACAAGGTGATAACATATTATTATTATAAATTATTTGTGATGAATAGTTATAAAGTATAAGATTATATCTTTTTTAAACCAGTTCTGAAATGATCTTAATTTTACTTTAATAATATGTATAAAAAGTCATTTCAATTATTCTGCTAAGGTTTACTCTAAAAAAGTCTCTGCAGTCATAATAACATTGACAAATTATTGCAATTAACTTTTACTTTAATAACTCGGAAATAAGATTATTCTTCTGAAAGTACGCTATCCGCTATTGATTTACTCCTTTTCTTATGGCTGTCTTCCACTTTCAAAGCAGACCATCTTCTGATCGCTGTCAAGCTCACCCTCATCAAGGTCTCCCTGTACCAAGCCGTTAATTGCGCGCGGGTTAAATACCTCCTCCCCCGCCTCTGATTTGACTGCTGATCTGTATCTCAGTAATTCCACGGCCACGAAAAAAATTAAAAAGCCACGCCCGCGTAGCGCACCGAGCGCCTTTGCCTTACTACTGATTCGTTTGGCTTTTATGATTGTCTCTTTAGGCTATCGAAAGTTTTCTGGTTTTTCAAGGATTAATAATTTTTTAATTAAAGATTGTTAGTTTTGTCTTATTATGGAAAGGAAATATTTTGTCATCTTTCAGTATGTGCAAAGGGGGCCGTAAAAGCACACAGAAAAAATAATTGAATTATGTTTTATACTTATACAAATATTCATACCCTCTTATATTAATTCACCCTCTCCTTGCTGTTTTTCCTCTCTCCTACGCTTCATGTGATTATACCCTCTTTGTACGCAATAAATTTGTGATATGAAGCACATTTCCCATGAGTTTTCTTGGAGAATATAACACCTCAAATCGCGGTCCTCTAAAGGTTCAGAATAAGTAAACAAATAAATATTATAATCAACACATTGGCAACTCAATGATACATTTCCGTAGACGAATAACCAATATTTTAAAGATAAACTGACTATTAAATTTAAGTTTTTACAAAGCAACATAATTGTACTTAGAAATTTTCCAGATGATAAGTGCGTGCGTCACTTGTGGAAAAATTCTAAGCTTACTCGATATTTCATTAGTCATCAGAGAAATTCCATTTTGGCGTCCTCTCTTACCCTGACCAAATATTCGAATTACCTTGAGATCTTTCTCTTATCTATGATCACTGGATGGTCAAAATATTGGTAATATTCTGCCCGTATATTGATAAAAATACTATTTTGATCAAAGTCAAGGAATTTATTGATTAACAAAACTTTTCATATAAAATTTTTCGTCATTTTAATTTGTATTTTTTAGGTAAATTTTTGTCATAAGTTAGTGAACAGTAAATGTCGAAAATAATTTGTCTAGGCATTAACAACTCTTTAAGTTCAAATAAAAACCTTTTATATTGAAACAAATAAATGTTCATTGATGAACCTGTGTTTGTGTATAAGTATGTACTATCTATTACCCTGAACGTCCTTTTTCGCCAAACCTGTAACTTTCTTTAACCACTCACCATTCACAACACTGCACTCTTCATTCAAAGCGCACACAAGGCATTATTTAATACTCGCCAATCCGCAAGGTCCAAATAAACACATCGTCCGCCGGCTCACGAGAGCTACTCCTCACCGAGTGAGTTTATAGCACCGTCAAGCCGATTTTTCACGCGCTGCACACAGCTCCGCCTCGCGCGTGCGCAATGAATTTTAAAGAAGGTAATTTCAGCGGCTGAGCTCCAACAATGGGTAGCCGCGCTCGCCGTGTATAATCGCGCGCGCACGAGAGGGAGAGAGAGAGAGGGAGAGAGAGAGAGAGAGAGAGAGAGAGAGAGAGAGAGAGAGAGAGAGAGAGAGAGAGAGAGAGAGAGAGAGAGAGAGAGGGGGGGGGGGGGGGGGGCGGGGGAGATCGCGCGTGTATAGCCGTCGCGTGCGTTTCATCCGTCACTCAAGATCGCTGAACTAGATAGCATGAAAGGCTTTCGAGAGCGTAGGACGCGAGCGTGAAGATCAATTAACGTCAACGGGCGAGATACACGCGCGAAAGACGTTTGCTGTGAGTTCGATAGTTGTAAAAGGGGTGCATTTCTGTACAAAGGTCAAAGGTCACAATTTGAATATAAATAGGTGCATTTCAAGTAAATACTAATAACGTTTAATGTCGAGTCAAATATTTTATCGGTAAAAAAGAAAAAACAATGTTGGTTAATAAATAAGGACATTAATTTTTAGTTAAAACATTTTTATGACTCATAAAACTTTTGGACTTGTATGGTATATTTGACGTATACGACCCGTACAATATTATCGACAGATAGAAAAGCTAGATTCTGAAATATGCAGTTCCATACAACCGGTTGCTCTGACAACAGTTACACTGTATCTTTTACCTCAGCGTTCGCAAATTCGGTGGGCGTGCCCTTCTGGCATTAAAAGAAACATTATCCTTGAAGAGCCATTCAGGAGTTTATTAGAGCCGTAAAAGTCGATACCTGTTGTTATTATCTTTTCAAAGACTATAAATTAATATACCTTTCTATTCTTCCCTAGAAAAGAATATTTTTATAATTTTTTACTCTAATGCACGGATTAACCCGTTTCTACCCAAAATGCCGTAAATTTTATCTTTTTACCAACTGATATACTTTCAGAATCTGGTATCAAGGTTTTGGTATCGCACACCACTCTTAAATGCAGCCGGTTTTTCGTGAACAAACCTAAAAAATTTTATTTTCTTCTCATGGATCTCATTTTAGAAAATGTTTTCGTTATCGCATCAGTCATGTGGATCCTGTGGCATAATTAGTTTGGCTAAAATTTGGCGCTTCGTGGGTATCGAAATTCAAGATCGCGACTCCATTATGGCAGCTTATAATCGTAATTTTGCAAATTTTTCAATTTTCTCAGTTTCTTGCTAATTAGGATTTTTATTTTTTGATCCGTCGCATTGGATTTGCCATTCTGACTTTTAAAAATCTGATACCGTATTTGTAATCATTGATCATGATAACCCATAAACATAGTATTTACTTTTATACAGAATTTTAAACATAAAATAGCTTGGGTCTCGGGAAAAGAGCCCCATTCACAAAAACCTCGAGACACGTATCTCATTATTTGTCATAAAGAAGTACCTCCTACGGTTTTAGCCAAATCCAGTACCAACACCCCTGATCATCTCCTTGTATGTACTAAACTTTAGCCAACCCGATTATGCCACAGTAGGATCGAAATCTCTTTTTTAAGAAAAGTTTTTTTCACGAAAAAAACGGCCGTATTTAAAAAATAGTAGTGCATACAAAAAATCTGATACCACATTCTGAAAGTTCGTGATAAAATAATACATAGGATGTATATGTAATGAGTTGCAATGAATATCACTAATTAAAATTACCGGTTGAAACAGGACAAGATTTAGGTTATTTTGGACAAAAACGGGTTAACTATTCTAAATTTCAATGGTACAGTGCGAATATGTTACATTTAAAATTTATCATGTCAAAGTTTTTTTATGACTAAGTGTGTAGCACAACAATATATGTACCATTAATCAATTAGCACAACATAACGCGTAAAGTATATCTACCAAAAAACAACCATACACGTATCGACAATTTTTCTTCAATAAAAAAAAAATCATTTATCTTATCCGCATGCTTTCCCGCCACTGCATTAAATGCCAACCCATACCTACAGCTCTGTCTCTAGATGAACGCAAACTGCTTCCCTCATAATCCTGCTCCAATTCCATCTGTTGGCGTATTCATCATTTCTCGATCTCGCCTTGCCGACAGAGCACGAATCGAACCAGTCGGCGCGGTAAGAGAGAGAAAGAGAGAGATCGAAGATCCCCGCAAAGCTTGGGGAATGCGATTTGTTCTGCAGTATCCCTTGCCCATCTATATCCAGATTCCGCGTGAAGATCGCGGCTCTTAATCTGATGTAAAGCCATTTTTCCAGGCCGCGCTGTATGAGGAGCTCAAAAAGCGCCCGCGCGCGCCGCCGGACTTTTCTTATTCGACTTTGAAGATGCTTTATCGAAGCTCTAGCGTTTCGTGTGCGCGTAATCCTTCTCTCTTGCGCGTGCTCTTTGTCCTTAGATATATACTTACGCTGTGTGCGCACAAGCGAGCGAGCAAACGAGCCTCTTTTCTGCGCAGAGACGGTGTACATAGCTGTTGGTCGCACGCGCTCCCGATCGTATCTGACGCGCAGCGCGTCCACACGAGGTCCCGGCCGCATCGAACGGTCCCGCTCGTTTTTCTCTTCTTCTATTTTTTCTCGACTATATTTGCCGGATTTTTTCAGACAGACAGCGTAGCGCGACCGTTTTCATTGTTTGCGACGATGCGGAGATGTATGCGCGTCACCGAGCACGTGTATAGCCTTGCGCGAGGTCTCTTCTTCCGCGAGAGACTGCCGGTGGCTGTTACTACTGAAAACATGTTTTTTTTAGAGATTCTTTTTCTGTAATATCACAGGCTAAGGACAGATCGTGAATTGAAATTATTTAGAGGATAATAATAATCATAATTAAATACAATATTAGAGGTTAAATTTTAAAACACTGTTTAAAATTTTAAATAATTATCCTGAGTATCGCAATGCGCTTATGAATAAAATTTTCAATAAAATTACATTTTGCTATTTTATGTATTCTTTTATACAACCAACAGCCTAATAGTCCCACATGCCCGGCGTAAAAAGAAGTTTTGTGGCGAATATATTACGTACATAGTATGGGCAATATATGATGGGATATACATGTGGATAGAAAGTGGATATAATACGTGGTTACGTCGTTGGAGCCAAATATTGGTGATATTATTTTGCATACAACGCCCATATCAGTCCCAGACAGATCTGAGTTTTGTATGATGGACAATTTGGCACCATGGCCACATATGACCCATACGTATTGCCCATATATCCATTTTCTTTTACGCAAGATATATAAGAAGATTCGTAAAATTTTTCATATTTCTTACCGAGTCTTTCTTACAGTCAATAAACAATATTGTATACCTGACGATGAATGAATTACCTAACTACCGCATTTATAATCAAGTTGTCAATTAATTTCAAGCCTCACAAAAAAAAACCTGATAAGTATAAAATAAGAATTGAAAAATTAAATATTTCATTCGTATCGGTTATCCAATACAAAAGATTGCACACACAAAAACAACTTATCACTTTGTCGATTCACAAACAATCATCACTGCTGTCCTTAACAACCTTTTCTCTCTCGTCTCCTCAATTCGCACCTTCCAACTGTATGCTCTGCAGTCTGGACCTCGGCACACAGCGCACCGGTAACAGCCGTCCCATATCAGATGCTTCGTCAGGTCCAGATTGGCCGTTTCTCCGCGGTCACGTCCACCCGCCGCCAATCGCCTTTGTCGCTGATACCACGCGCACCGTTCGTAATTAACCCGCGTCGCGATTCGTTAATGAGCGCTTCGGCAACTAGATGACGGTGAACCTCTCTGTCGCTCTCTCGCTCGCTCTCCTCTTTCTCGCTCTCCTCTTTCTCGCTCTTTCTTTACTCCCTTCTCTCTCTCTCGCACGCGCGGGCGCTCGCGGCCGAATGGAGGAGTCTCGGGTCTCGACGGTGGCGCGCGGGGCCACGAGAGCGCGGCGAGGCCTAGTCGAGCCGATCGCCTCCTTCTCGAAAGGTCGTGCTCTCTGCGACACGGCGGGGCAAAGATCGTGGCACTATACACTCATCGCTACGCTTGGTCGACTCGCGCGCGCGTATATGTGTGACCTGTGTGTGCTCTCCAGTTTGTACGTTTCGCGGCGGGGCTTTTGGCCGATCGATCGCTCGATTGATTGATCATCTTTCTTCCCAGTTGCACGTGAGTTAAAAGTGTGGACTATGTGGTGGGGTTAGGTTGGTTGCATTTCGCACGTGGTGCGCGGAGAGTGATTCGGCGCCGTCGGATTTTTAGTCTTTTCAAAGTTGCTAATAGAGTTAAATTTTTGAAATATTTTTGCGACTTTTTTTTTAATTTGAAAAATTTTATGTGCTTTTTTTTATATTGCATTCATCTTTTTTAAATTAAGGGAATTCGTACATGTAATAGAGGAAATTGGAGCGCTTTTGAGTATATACGGCGGACATATGCAAACATTATATCTTTTATATGTAGTATTCATTTTAGCAATAAATTATTTATGAAACATATATTAATTAACAGTATCAACTTTTCGAAAAAGATCTTTTTCGTTAGTATTACTTTTTCAATTTCCCTATAGTATTAGTTTTGAATAAAAGTAGCAGCTTAAATGTTCTATGGATCTAATGCATCAATACCTTCTTTCAAATTATTTTATTTATGTATATATAAATACTTTCGAATAAGTTAGAACTTAGTTGTTAGAGCTTAGTTGACGTTTATTATTGTAAATTGTTTATTGCAGTTGTGAACTGATAAGATATATTGATAAGATAATTTGAGTGACCGAAGAAAAAGATCCATAAGAATTCAGATATACGTAAAATCACGTGTACAACATCATCCCACTTTTAAAAATATTATAATCTTAAATAGTGTTATCATACATAATCAATAGAATTTCGTTAATAATTGCCGATTATTAATCTCGAAATTAAAATTTGCCTTAAATCATTGAAGCATTAAGTATTCTTATACGCATACAGCCGTAATTAATTGAAAACAACAGTATTTTACAAAGGAATGACAGATTCAATATGTTTTTTAGAATTTGACCAAGAAGAGACTCTTAATCCGCTTTATAAGAATTTCAACGTTCGATAACAAGGTACAAAATACTTCAAATTTAGTATTTATAAATTGTAAATACATTAATTTCCATAATCTTCAACGCCCGAGTCATTGTTATGTTAAGTTACTTTTATTTATACAATACGCTAAATTTATCGAAGTACAACAGACTGTACACTTTAACTTATACCACACACAAACGATCAGCGAAACTGCACTTTTTATTTAATTACAACCAGACTCCTTAATTCTCATATAATCACGCAACTCTTTGGCATAAATCTTCCTCGTGAGTCACAACAATCTTCCCCAATGCTTATCAGCCGGAGAAATTCAGAGAAGCTGTTATTAATCCAGCGCGTGCGTTCTCGTTCTCGCTGCAGTGTTTCACCGGCTCCTATAGCTCTGCTCTTGAGCGCGCATACATAATATGCCGCCGCGAAAAAAGACGAATAGGTACGCCGCGGCGAGGGGGCTATTTTCGTGCGCGATCCACTTTCGTCACGGCGCGCGACTCTTCGGAGATCTGCAATTTTGAATTTTACACGTAAATCGACGTGGGCGGCGCGGCTCAAAGATACGATGATGCCCGGCGAGTTCGAAATAAAGATTTTTTTTTCGGTACCGTAGCGTTTACGGATTATGCCTGGATTTCACACGGTGCATACGTTGTTACAGTTGATGAAAGGCTACGTGCCGAGATGAGTTTCTCGTGTTATTGTTATCGCTCGAGGCGATTTATTATAATTGACGATTCTTTTATCGTTACAGATGTTGGTTAGATACTGAGCTTTGAAATTTTTGTATAGAGATATATACACTTTATCACATCCGCATTTTAAAAATACTACTGTCTCGTTTCAGTGACATACTTATCAAATATCTCACTCACTTTGTACGATGTATGCAAGCGTATATGAAAATATGTTTAGCTTTATCGTATCTCACTAAAAGTTTTTATTGATCCAAGTAAAAATAAAATCGTTTCGCAAATACTATATGTCAGAAAACCGCACAACTATATTCCTCCTTTTTTTTACACCCGACGCAGGCAGCAGCAGAAACCCCAGCAGAAATGAGAGAGTTGACTAAAGCATGTATAATTTCCCTCTCGTCCGGCTATACAATAGCCGGACAGCAACACACGAACTATACCGACTACCGATCCAAAAAGACACGAAGTATGTCCAAGAACGTTCAAGTATGCGAGCGCCGTACGTCAATGGCATCGCCCTTTTACGCCTCTATATATGCCCGACGACAATGCAGGCCTATAGCCGATGGTGGATAAGCTTGTCGAGTTTATTTGCGTTCCCGCTGACAGATCGCGAGCGGCGATAAAGCTATTGTAATGGTAACGCGTGGCGAGAGCGCACGCGCGCGCGGTCAAATGCGTTTCGGATAAACAGATCGAAGAAAAAACGAAATTCGAGCTCGAGCGAGGTTCTGCTGCATGCCGGTATAAGCCTATATTATATGCATATGTGCATGTCTGCGCGTCAACATTGTTTTGAGCTTATCGGCGCTGCACGTCTTACGCTCGTGGCTGAGGAGGAGAGGGACAAGGAAGAGAGAGAGAGAGATTGATTGATTGATTGATTCATTTATTTGACACCTTGGGGTATAACCCCGTCTGGTGCTTAAGGAAAAAAAAAGAATACATAGAAATACAGTTACAAAAAAAAAACAAAATTAAAGAAAGGAGAAAATACAAAGATATATAAGATTTATAAGATTTACAAGGTAAGATAAGCGCAAGTTGAACATTTTGACAGTTTGGCGATAAGCAGAGTTAGCGGT
>JAPYZP010026832.1:0-10725 GCA_030522985.1 Torymus sinensis
GGTAGAGGGGAGAGGGCAATTAAATCGGACAAAGTTCCGCGTGGGCGCTTTTCCACGCTGCGGCCCTGCCGTGTATGTGGGAGAAGTGAAATGGCTTCGAGGAAGCACGCTAATTGCTCGATCGATGTCTGATTTCAATTTGAGACGGGTGTACGGGAGGGGGGGGGGGGCGTTCTTTTGGAGGAGAAAGTGGGAGGTTATATATTACTAAGTTTGAATAGTGATATATCAAAATAAAAACGAAAAAGAAGTTTTCGTATGTAATTTTTACAAGAATCTTTTATATTACATTCAAATGAAAATAATTCGTTCTTAAACGTTTAAAACTTTATAGGATGAAAACACTGAGTTAGAGATGTACGTATGATTGATAATCATGTGATTTGTTATAAAAAAGCAGATATATTTTAAATTTAACAGAAATGTTCTTTAGACATTAAACTTTCGATCTCTACTAAGAAAATTATAGGTCAACGACCAAATTATCCAAAAAACTGAGTTTATACGTGGGTACGTTTAATACAATGACATAACCTTATGGGAATTAACAGTTTATTGATTTGTAATACTTTGTAAAAAAAAGCAGTTTTTAATGTACAATATAGGAAATTAAAGATTTTTTGTGAAGAATCTAGTGGGATAGGTTAACAACCAAATAGGATGCCAACTACGCGAACGGGCAATTTAGCAACCAACGAGCCAAATTTCTTTAGAGAAAATGGATAGGTACATATTGTTAGTCTGAATCCTAGAAAAGCTCCATTATATCAACGCGCTAGGCGGGACCTTCATGAAATTTAAGAGTCACATCTCGAGCAAGAACCGAAAGTAATTTCGTAAAGTAGGTTGGAATTATCCGTCAGAATCGTAAATATAAAAAAAAATATATCTATATTTCTCCTTTCGCGCCGCCAACAAAATTTCACAACTGTTATACCCTTCTTACAGCTAAACAATTTCATTCCGCAGTCAGTTCCACGCAAACCTTCTTTCCAAAGCGTTTACGACTTGCACACCTCGCGAGAAAAATAATTACCTAGCCCACGGCGACAATTGAAATCCCAGAAAAAAGTCACTCCCTCTCTCTCGCACCCTCTTCCACCCAATAAACCGTAAACCGGGCTTTACTGCGATCTCAAAAACTCCGGGGCATTCGGTTTACAGTCGCCAGTCCATAACTCGCTCAATGCAGCCTCGCGCGCGGGGGCAAGTACGCACATTCGCGCCCCCGTCTCCAACGACGCGCGAAACACATCCTTACTGACCTACATAACAGCGCGACGTTACAACCTCTTCGCTCGCTCGCGTCCCGGCTCTCCCCCATTGTCTACCCATCCGTATGTACTCCCTCGGATGTAGGAGGCGGAGATGTTTAGTACTTTTGCGGTCGATCTCGGGGAGGATCGACCGGATGCATACCTGCGCGCCCAGCGCCTGATTTAATTGCGTTTAGCGGCGCGCTGGCGCGGAATCGGGAGATACAGCGAGTGGTGTAACACGTACGCGCCGCAAGTATGTTGGCTTGGGATTTTGGTTGCATGCAGATGATCGATTATGCGGAAGGTTTCTCTATTTCTTTTTTTTAAGTTTGTCGGAGCGAGGCAGTGTTTTAAGGATTTTTCAACTTGGCGAGGAAAGTTCGGCTTATCTGAACAAAGTCGTTAAGGGAAGTGAAGGCGAGGTGGGAGTTTTACGCACGACTTCTTTATCTTTTCGACAACTCGCGGGCTACGAGGCGTCATAATTGTAGCAAGAAGTAGTCTTCTCGGTCTCCATTAATTTGCTAGCTGCACGTGAGTGTAAAGTTTTTTCACTTCAGAATTTTTCACTTTAAGAACTTTTCTTTGCTTGGCCGCGCGCGTATATTTTTACCTACATATAGAAATCTTTAAAAAATGTAATTTTCAAAGTTTTGCAATCATTTCAAATTATACTTTATCTAAAAATAGTGAATAAATGAATATCATTTACTCTGGCATCGTTTACTTTAGATTCGCTTTCTCCGTAATACACTGCACGAGACGAATTTTGTTTTTTCTCCTGCCCCAGCCTATCTGTCGCGAGGAAGCAGCATTGGCTCACATCCAATTCCTTATAGTTTTTCGTAATACAAAATTTATGATGATAGATCATACGTACTACATCATCTTTTTCAAATGACATGCCCGCACGCACACACACACACAATCTCAACCACAATCATATGAAAAATTAAACATCCCCCGTTCTATCCGAAAAAAATAAACTCGGCCTCGCACACCCGACCATCCCCTTTAAGACCTACTCCCTTTTAAGGTCAAGTTCAACATATATTCCGAATCGTCGAGGCGCTCAGCGTGCAAACGTGAGCGACGGTGAGGGAAAGAGGTGGAAATTAAGAAAAGCCCTTCGCATTAAATTTCTCCTTTCGCAATTACAAGGAGCATAATAAAGAGCTCTAATAAAGCGCCCTGAGAGCCCTGCGCTGCTGCTGCTGTTGCTGCAGCTCAGAGCTGATTCTCGCTCTTTGTATACCTATATATGTGTACACGTTAAGCCTTCCTTAATTCATGAGTGACTCGCAGAGGGAACAACCAGCTTCTACAACGGAAAGAGAAAGAGCGAGAGAGCGTACATCCGTAAGTCTCTCTCTGCCTCTCTCCCTCTCTCTCTTTTGCCGCTCGGTTGGACATCAGCCGAGAGGCGTAGAGCCAGTGCACGCCGCGTCCTCCCCTATAACAAATTGAACGATGAGAGAGGGAGAGAGAGGAAGGGAGAGGGACAGCTTTAAAATGCATGAGAATCGAGAGGCTCGCGAGGAGGTTGATGTAATTGGCTTCGTATTGCTATTTGGCCGAGTGCCGGTATCGGTGGCAATGATTCTGCAGCAGTGTTCTTGAGATTGATTGGATTAATTATAGGGTGATGATATTGTATTCTTTTTATTAGAGTAATATTGAAGTAATGTTGGAATGATGATGATGACGAAATATTGCAGTAACATTAAAAGAATGCTAGAGAAGCATTGAAGTAATATTGCAATAATGATAGAGAAATATTATTGTTATATATTCGGTAAATCTAATTGGCTGATAAAATTTCTTGAAATCATAATAACAGATGAGTGATCATATTCGGCGCTGTGCGAGAATTCTGTATTAATATTTTTTATTTATCCCTGGTTACTTTAAAAAATATAATATTTAACATTTTCCACTTAATATATTATAGCTCTGGAACAAGCTGAAATGACGCTTCTAGAAACTATCATGACAATTACTAATTCATTACAAAAAATTCTATATTCAGGCGCCCACTCAAATATCGAACAATGCTGCGGCTAAATTCAGTTAAAAAATCCGTTGTAAATTACAATGCCACCGACCTATTCACCGCTTACAAAAGCGTCAATCCAATCGATTCCCGATTATTCACTCGTCTCATTAAACCCTCTTTATCCTGCTTAACAAAAATCCCCTCCGATGCAAATGAAGAAAAATTCATTACGCACGACTTCCCTCCTCTCTCCTTAATCCCTCGAAGAAAACCCTTTCTTTTCTTACCCCAATTTTCTCTCCCCCCCTATCTGGCTCACTCCCTCTCTTTGGATCCCTCTCACTGTATCTCTCTCTCTCTCTCCTTCTCTCTGCATACCAACACACAACCCCCTGCCGTCCCTTCGTTTACAACCACGACACCGCTCGCGCAAAAAATTCTCTGTACACTGGCCGCAATTCAATTCCGGCTCTTTGTACATTCAAATGGATTCGTATGCAACCCTCGCGCGTGTATATCGATCTCTCTCTCGATCTCTCTCTCTCTCTCTCTCTCTCTCTCTCTCTCTCTCTCTCTCTCTCTCTCTCTCTCTCTCTCTCTCTCTCTCTCCTATGTATTCGGATTGTACGCTCGTGTCGCGGTCGAAAAAACGACGACACGTGACCCCCAACCAGGCAGAGAGAGAAACAGAGAAAACAGAGAGGGAGAGAGAGAGAGGACAGAGGGAGAGAGCGAGAGGGGGAAAGATACTGTAGCTACACGCGCGTGGAGTGATTTCTTTTTCTTTTTGTTTTTTTTTCAGCTCGGTCACGTGTGGATGTGTGGCGACGTCGAGCGCAGTAGAAGAGAGGATTATTGCTCGGCTATCCTTGTAGAGAAATTAATTCGGTTTTTAGCCGAGCAATGAGTGGGCTTCTCTGTGTATGTGTGTATGTGTGTGGGTGTGAGAGACAGAATTGATTTGGTATCATGCTGGTATTATGTGATATAATTACTTCCACGTGTGCTCTAATTATAAATGTTCAACAGCAACGGGTCGTTTCGTTCTTATCTTTGCTATCTATAGCAAACACTGCACGCAATAATTAACTATAACTCGATTGGGTGCGGAGCGCAGGCTAAATAATTTACAAGCGACTATAAGCGGGGCGCGCGCACCTGCCGAGCTTATCGCCGCGGCGGGAAAGTGAGACGAGTGAGCTTATGGAACGCCGCAACGTTTAACATTACCGCTGCTCAGCCGACTCATCCACTCGTGTATAATACGAAAAGCAATGTAAGTATAAGTTGCTTTGTATATGCGCGCACGGGGGAAATGATTGGTCTACCACATTCTGAATGATTGTTTCACAGTAAGGACCATTAGGCACCACGACGATTTCTTTCGGGGAGATGATGAACAAGAGGAAGAAAAAGGAACGAGGCGCCGTCGCTCGTCCTTCTACATAAAATAAGTATAAAATAATGAGCATCCGCCGGCACCTGGCCGTATATGAAAAGTCATTACGCCATCTCTCCCCCTCCCTCTCTCGCTCTTCAGCTTTAATTACTCCCAAGGATCGGTTAAATTTTTTACAGCGCGAAAGAAACGAGAGACAGAGTCGCGAGCCGCTAAGAATTGCGCGAGGCGACACCCAATTAACGAAGTAAGAGGCGCAGCTTTTCTCTCCTCCCGTCGCGTGAAAAACCTGACCGCAGACACGTGTTTATATAAGTGTACGTATATGAAAAGTGCTTAATTAATTAGGCTCGTCCCTCGTGGATATGTGAAAAGGACCTTCGGCGAGGGTCTTTGTAAATTGCGATTCGGGTAAATGTAATTGGGTGGACACGCCTGTGCGGGGTGATGATTTTGGTTGGGGAAGGGTCGCGCGCGGCGTGAAAAGGGACTGAAGTTTCGATTGTCGCGTGTCGTTTCCCTCCTTTTCCTTCTGCCTGCGTCACTTGGAAAAGCAAGCAAGGGGTTTTTAATTTACGTCCAGTCAACGAGGAAAATTACTCATTACGCTACTACGTATTTTCTTTTTCTTTTTTCCAAATTACTCCACTTATTTTTGTTTAAATTCTACCGTTCTCCATTACCTTAATTATCTCCAATCGTTGCCAAGCGCGCGAGCACACCAGCGAATACATTACACGCCATTAAGCTCGCAGCACTTTCACGCGCGTAGCCTTTCAATTCACAGCCAAAGTCATAAGCCATTATCACCGACAGCGCGCGCAATAGCGCGCAAACTTTTCACACCACAAGCATTGCCCAGGGACTATCCCCGAGTTCACCTAGCCCATTCAAATCCTCCGCTAAATTACCCATCTCGTTTTCCCGTTCGAACTGAATGCCGCGCGCGTGGAGAAAAAAAAGGGCGGGAGGGAAAAAAGCGTAAAAACCTCATTTATACGTAACGAACGGTCATTGTTCAGCTGCTGCTCCCAGCGGTACGTTTTCTCCACCGAGCTTGCTTTGATTAATGCAAGCCGCGTTTCATCGGAGGCCTTGTGGATTACGCGCGAATCGCTTTCCATCTCGCGAGATTGCCACGCTCCCTGGTGTATCGTGTCGCGCGATAGATCGGAGCTCTTTCTCGTTCTCGTTTGGGCTATGTCTTCGGAGAGGTGAGCGAGAAATTGTTCGGCGCTTAGTGAATTGAGCGCAATAATGGTATGCCGATAGGTAATTATGTCGCATTTTTCTTGGTTCCAAGTTTATTGCCACACGAACGTTAGTCCCGCAGAGGGGCCATTAAATTTGTGGGGATTCGGTATTTTCTCGCGAGATAATTTTATTGTCGTGGATATGTTTGAATTTAAATAATATCGCTGTGAAATATTTGAATTTATTACAAATTATCTCAATTCGTAATGAATACATTTATAATTTAACATTTATTGTCGTGGAATTTAATTCATAATTGAATATTTATCGAAATTTTCAGCGAAATTAACTGTTAATATTTTACGAGCTGCATTCATTAATATAATATTATAATTTTGTAACACACATACACACTATATACGCATATAAAAAAATCGTAAATAATAATAAGAAAATGAAAATTACTCATCCATTCATAAGAGAAACCATCACATCCACAACACGCCAAAAAAATATAAGTTCCACCTCTGGAAAAACTTGATTATCATAATCAAACTCTGAACCTCAGCGGAGCACAAACTCCAAGAAAAATTCTCCTACCTGCGAGACGAAAAAAAAAACAAATATACCCAAACGAATTCCGCATAATTTCCATATACGCGCGCGAGCCGCATAGAAAGCCCTCCGCTGCGAAATTCCTCGCTTGAGAATATGCACATACGTGTAACGCTCCGGCGAGTGTTGATTTCACCTCGGAAAAACAAGAACAAAAAGGGGAAAACCGCAACACTCGCTCTCCACTATACCCTTCATCAGTGCCACACGCGCGGCCCGAGCAATCCGAGCGCGAAGTGAAATATTTGTTCTGCGCGTATATATAGCGCGCGGAGATGCCTCCCGAGGAAATTCTCTCTCGGAATTTCGGCCTCTGCCGCGGTGTGACGAGATGCGCATAAAATTAAACTGCGCGCATTGGAATATAGCGCGCGGGCTGGCGCGAATATAATGGAGCGACGGTACACCAAACGTGTAATCTGCAGCGGCAGCAGCAGCAGACGTCAGCACACTTATTATTGTCGCGCGCGCGTGTGCGCGCGAAATAATACGCGGCAAACTACGCACGTGCGGTGTATATTACGCGTACGCGAGCTCGCGGAAATGAGATAAACGTCTCGCGAGAGATAGAGAGGGAGGTTCGCAATAATTCCTTAATACGGGCGCAATGCGCGGAGGCGCTGAATGCGAATGTGTGAATATGGGTAGCGATGTGAATAAATCAATGGAAACATATGTGCGAGGTTTGCGGATGGTGGGAAGATTTAGCGCGGGAAATTATATTATGCGGGTAAATGTTTGTTTTTTAAGTTCGCTGTGAATATAATTGAAAACGTGTGGCATACTTTTTAGATGGCCGAAAAATATTTTGCATTCCAGAAATTGTGAATGTTAGAAAATATTTGTCAAATTTAAGAGTAACCGACTCGTTAGTGGAAAATATAAAAGTTTAACAGAAGATTTTCGCTGAAACTTCATTCAAGAAATCTTCATTCAGAAAACGAATTCGAAACTTTCATATAACTGTCTCCCACAGTTGCAATTTAAAAAAACCATTTCGATGATTGCTCGAAATTTTCCTATCACACACACACAGACACACACATACATGTACGTTCCTTTTATCACTTTTTCCATTGCGCACACGCATGCTGTACACAGAGAAGAATATTTTTATAGTTAACTTATTTATCTATTTGATTGGAACTACTACAATATTGTAACTGTTACAATATATACCCGCGCAAAAAAATGAAATTGTAAGTTAACATATCATAATCCCTTTATATAGAAAACTATACACGCCAGATCGAAGTACAACTATTACTACCGCTATGCGCAAACTTCTTCGCGCATGCACACTTGTGCCTCGAGAAAAGTGGATTTTTCTCCTCTCCGATACGATCTAATAGGCGCGCATACTCACTTCGTCGTCCATGTGCCCGCAAACTTGCCGCACACTTCGCACTCGATATATATATATATATATATCGCGCATGCAGCGCCCGACTTTGTTTCGCTTTCTCTCCCTCTCACCGTTTTATCGTAACCGCGCGCTTTCCCGTCGTTTAGCGCCGCAGCATATACATATCGATATACTATACCTCCGTGTGTTTACCGCGCGTATAGCAATTGTTGCATACCCCCGCGCGCGCGCTTGTGTATATATATAGTATCGCTCGCTGCGATTGCGCACGCGCGTAAACTCGATGGAGTATAAACAGGGGATGGGGAGATATTGCGTTTTTCAAATTCATTTGCGGAACTTTGCGCTCGAGACAAGATGGAAAGTGAGCGCGGCGCAGCACTGGCGCGGAAACTTTGCATATATGAGATTTCCGAGGTACACACGGAGATAATGCGCGCCGCAAACAAGATCTCCCCCTTCCGGGCTCGTATATATGTCGACAGTCATTATTAGCATTTGATTAACGAAAAAGTATGCGGGGCTTCAGGAGATTACAAAGCGCGTTTTATATTTAAATCCTATAATTATGCTTCTAATGAAACGTACGGTGTTCGGGTCTCGAAATCCTCGCGGGGGTCTAGCCGCGCACCCGCGGGTAATTCAATTCGCACGCGCGCGCGTTATAATACTTTATTCAGGATCCTATTAAAGCGCTCGCATCCCGTAGTCTCTCCAGAACGATCGCTCAATAATGCAGCGCCGCGACGATGTACAGCCGCGGAGACACTGCGCGGCACTGATTAGCCGCCGCTGGCGCGCGTGTCCATTATTTATTCAGTGGTAGATTGTGGGCGGGGGGTTCAAAGTTTTAACGGTGCAAGAATGCGTATCGAATTCCTTGGAATGATATGGTTTTCGACGCCGTTGGGACTACGGCACTTTACAACTTTACAACGGCCGTATGCATAAGACATCATAGTTGCGTTGCGCGTTTCAGTTTTTCGGGCGAGAGTAGGGCAGACGAGATAAATTTGGGATTGTTGCGGAGAATGGTAACAAGGTGAATTGAATTGAGTTAGAGGAGAAAAGAGGAGGAACGTGCAATGATATTGAATTAGAAATAGAGTGGAGGGGAAGATAAATCTTAATGGAGAGGATCGAAATTACAACGGCGGTAAATTTTAGAAGCATTTATATTTGATTCCCCTATTCCAGCTTCTCACGACGTTCAGTCATTCCCTTAGATTTTGCTCTTAAATTAAATTTCGGTATACATATATATAACCTCTTCATTATGGCACGCACGTAAAATGAAAAATTTCTTTTGCTCCATTACAAAGGAAGATCCAGCTTCATTATACCAGGCTAACAACGTACACCTGCCCACTAATTTAATTAAAAAGCGTTATTAAACTCAAACAATGAGAAAAGAAACCGTCTCTCATCCCACTTTATTAAACCATTAAATCCTCAATCCCATCCTCCACCCACGCCCCAAAAACACCAACTACATCACAGATCCTCATCACCCGCATCGTTTGAGGTGCAAACTACCAATCCTCGATTGACTTTACGAGAGACCACTCAGCATTAATCGCTTTCTCTCTCTCTCAACCCT
This sequence comes from Torymus sinensis, assembly GCA_030522985.1. Lineage (NCBI taxonomy): Eukaryota > Metazoa > Arthropoda > Insecta > Hymenoptera > Torymidae > Torymus > Torymus sinensis. The sequence continues at coordinate 9,430 of JAPYZP010026832.1, forward strand.
TTCCCCACTAGCGCATGTGTCGTCGCCATAAAGCCTAATCCGCCGGGCCGCGCCTCCGCGAACGTTGACTCGTGCTACTTGCCGTTTAACCCGCGGGCGTTGCCCGCCCGCGTCACGCGAGCCGGTTTAGGCTGGACGTATACACAGGTATAGGGGGTGAAGGAGGAAAAAAACAGGGAGGAGGAGAAGGGAAAGATCGCGGCCGTCGAGATAGCCGCCGATGTCGGCGTCGGCGAAATTGCGAGGTGGTGTCGGGAGAGAGATAAGGTAAGAGAGAAAGAGAAGAAGCGGGATAGGTATGGAAAGGGCTGTGAGAGCGCCTGTTGCGAGCGAGATATTTTATTCGAGCCGATATTGGGGACGAGTGTGTGGGTGGTTGGAGGGGGGAAGAGGGGTTAACGATCGGCTGGTTCCGATTGGAAAGTTGTTTTTTATAAAGAATATAGGGAAAGGGAAAGTTGGGTTTTGTGCACTGTTTGTTTTATTAGTTTACATGAGCTATTTGTGGTTTATAAGTATAAAAGGGGTTGGTTTGACTGTTTTATGTGGCTGAGTTTTCATTAGCTGTGATGGGTATTGAAGAATTTTTTTAGATAATAGGTGTGTAAGCAATAGTCGAGCAATTATTTTTATCGTGTGAGAGGATGAATTAGAGCTGAATGGCGTTGAGATTTTCCGTGATAATATTTAAATTTTAAGAAATCTTTATTTAGACGGTTTTAAGTCGACGGAAATGTGTGATGATGGCGTCAAGATAAACGCAATTTAAGTCGTCAAAAACACGCGTAAATTCTAATCTTTCTTTCGACGCTCAAGATATGAAGACTAAAGGCCGCAACTTTGAGGAATTCTGTACAGGCGAACGTTCATAAGTAAGTAGGGAAAAGCAGCTTAATTGCAAAGAAGCGGAAAATATAGCTGTAACTCAAAACTTACACTACGTGATATGGCCCTTTTTTGCATCGAAAGTAGGTCGCAACGCGGAAGATTTCGAATTACAGTTGAAAAACATAAACTGCGAAGAAATGTTTGCAGACGACGCGCGGCGTGACATCAAAATTCATCGTCATTAGGGTGTGTACACTCGCTTTTGAAACTTAAAATATAATTCTGGAAGTGCTTTTTAAAAAATTACCCCGCCCGTAGACTATTCTCTACGTTTTTCTCGCCTCTGGCTTCATAATTCCAATGCAGCAGCCCGGCTGCACGCGTATTAAAAAATCAATGCGTCTCGCCTGTTAATTTATCAAGAGATATCGCATTAAATGGGAAAATCTAATTGCCTTAAAATCCTTT
>JAPYZP010026864.1:0-10104 GCA_030522985.1 Torymus sinensis
GATTCGGCGAGTTGTAACCCCGATTCGATTTAAAGTTTCATTTTCCCTCGGAAACTAGGTTTTTGATTGAATTCACTTTTTTAATGTACGGCGTGTGATATATTTTGTATTAGAAACTGTACAGAGTTAAATTTCTTTTAGTAATATTTATATTACAATTGACTATATCGCTCATAAGTATCATCAACAATTGATAAAAATATTATACATATAACTGATCAACTTTTCAATTGTAATCAAGGGTAAATGAAAATGAAGAAAAACTCTGTAAGTAAGTGTATTTTATAGTTACCAATAGCTTAACAATGCAAAAATAAATACAAATTACAACGATGATTATTATTGTGTAATATATTATTCTTCTCATCGCTTCCTAGAAACCCCTTTAAAAATCCGTTAAAATACATTGCAAACAAGCACGACAAATCCACCGGAGCATCATATCGCAATCTCACTTTCCCTCGCCCTTTCCTTCCTTATACACCCGCGAACAAAACCCGTCCAAACACACCAATCGACTAACAGACGCAGAAGAACCTGTAAAATTGCAATCCACTAAACGAGCAACGTCGGCCGACGTAAAAACCTGTCTCTCCTTCTCTCTCTCTCTCTCTCTCTCTCTCTCTCTCTCTCTCTCTCTCTCTCTCTCTCNNCTCTCTCTCTCTCTCTCTCTCTCTCTCTCTCTCTCTCTCTCTCTCTCGCTCCCGCGGGGCGTAAAAAGCAGCGCGCGATGTTTCACGGTCGCTGATAATTCAATGTTTTTCAACGCTTGCGCACACGCGACGCGCCTTCGCCACTTAAGCGTCGTCCATTGTCCGACGGTCCACCCGCGCTCCTTTCTCTCTCTCTCTCTCTCTCTCTCTCTCTCTCGGGCGAAGAGAAGAGACGTGTGCGTGCGCATAAGCTGCTCGCAGCCGAGTGTCCGTGTCGTGTTGTTGCGAGTGGGAGAGAGAGAGAGAGATGCGCGATTTGCGATGTTCGGGAGGGACGCGTAATATGTATATGTAGTATTGTTCGGAGCGCGGAGAATGCTGGTAAAAAGAATGACGGGTGGGTGGGTGTTATTGGAATTTTAATTGAAGAGAAATGTATTGGAATAATATGTACTATTGTTTGTGCTTTTAATGTACTTTTGAAATATTTTTTAATATGAAAATATGGATGGTAACATATTATACCTTATTTAGATATAATACCAATCGCATAATTCTGCACATCATTACATAATACATCGTATTAACTTTCCAATTAACGGTGTCGTTTTTTTTCTATTTTTTAAATACACGTTGGCACTCGTTCCGGCCTTATTTTGTTTCCAGCACGCATCATTTATGCACTCGCGTTCTCGTTCGCCGCGGCTCGCTTTTTACCTTTTTGGTCGCCCGGAGAGAGAGAGAGAGAGAGGCGGACAAAAATGCTAATCACCCGCGGAGGTTAATTAGTTCACCTACCGGCCACCTCTTTACATGTATAATGCGCGGCTCCAACTCTCCGGCTCCTGCCTACCAATATTCGCGAACTCATCTGTCGTCTTGGGGCCGCGTGTATGCGGGAAAAACGAGAAAATATGATATTACAAAGCGGAGCACGTACGGAACGAATATTGTAATTAGGCGGGATGAGAGAGAAAAAAATGGATTTATTAAAATTAAATCTTTTTAATGCTTTTAATTTTATAATTTAAATGCAATTATTATACCAAGCGATTTCATTTTCTTTTTAATTTATACTAATGATTTTACTATAGTATAAAAAATTGACGTGACGTGATAAATTGATTTTAGATGATTTTTTTTGCAACTCTTACGTCGGAGATATAAATAAATGCTAAGAAGTTATTATTATCTAAATTACTCAATAGGAATACATACATCTCTTCGAAAGATTTGTCGAGCACTGACTCATTTCCCAACACAAACAATTAATCTATTCAACTTTTTACATCGCTCCGCCGTCAACCCTCTCCCCGATTCCGAAACACTTTTTCTCTCTCCGACTCTCTCGAAAACAACAACGACGACATGAACGGCGACCTCGACGCGTCGCGACATTCGCAAAAATTTACCCTCAGACGCACGCACGCACGCGGGCGTAGGCAAAAAAAAGGCCTCCGCGCATTCGCGACACCTTATTAAGGGCAAAAACTAACGACGCGCGACTGCTCCGCGTCTCGCAATTATGATAATATATGCTGATTGAATCGTCGCTCGCTGTCGCTCTCACTCGCGCGCGCGCGCGCACACGCGTGTACGTCGTTTATGAAAGGAGTGATTTAAATGCAACGACGCGCGGCGTAATTGAAAAACGCGCGCGCGCACACGCACGCAGGCACGTATATATAGGTATATATAACATACGTATAAGCGTTGTTAAACCGCGCGCGACTTTTCAGCGCGGCCTCGGATTCGGTTTAAATTCAAATTTTATACCGCGCGAGTGTAAGACGCGATCGTCGTGTGGCTTTTTAATGAGCCGGAAAATTGATGGACTGTAAATCTCGGCCGTGATTACGGGCAATTTTGACGCTTGTCGGCGCGGGAAATGGTCGCTATGAAAGGATAGGGATACGTATGTGTATAGCGTGTAGGTGTGCTTGCATACGTGTGTCTGAAAGGGGTTGGGACTTTTTTTTCGGAAATATTTTAATTCAGCAGGTGAATTTTGCAGAGGAATGCGGTGGTGAGTGAGAGAGAGAGAGAGAGAAGGAGAGAGCTGATGAAATATCGGCGATAAATTATAGGATGTTTTTATTTTTGGAGGGAATGTGTTGAAAGTCGTGCTTTGTATATAGAAAAGGGTAAGAATTTTTGCAATACCGACGGATCTATAGACGGATTTCTGAATTACTGTTTGACTGTGGGATGATTTACTATGATAGAATGATTTAAAGCTGTAAATATAGTCGCGGTTATCAAAAACGTTTGACATACAAAACATGATGTAAAACATACGTACAAAACATGTGTTCCTATTAAAACATTTCAATAAAAAAACCGTTCTCAAAACGCGACTATTGAACTAAACAAAATCTATCATATGTAACTTTGATAATTCTCATTAACCTCATGCCTTCAAACCAACAACAATGCCATCTCTCCCCTAATTCAAAATTACAATCACCGATACTTCACTCAAACCGATCGCTCTTCCCTCTCTATATCGACACACACACACACACACACAACCGCGCGACAAACAAGTCCAGCCGCGGCGAGAGTCAACTGCTATACCATCGATACTACAACCCGCTACCTCCGCAAACTCCAAGTATATCCCCGGGATACTTACGATTATTGCGCGGCTCGCTCGATTCAGCTCGTTGACGTTGGCCGCTCGCGCGCGTATATATAGGTAATGGCCCTTTCAGAACGCGCGCGCACAAGCGCGGTCCATTCGAAAATGAGAAAGCGTATATACCGTTCGTATAATATCGCGTTATATGCGATGGATTTTTATGTATTGTTTGCTTCGAAGGGCGTATCACGTGTTATTGTTGCGCGCGGTATACGTTTCGGAAGGAAGTTCAAGATGGCCTTTTTTAAAGGTTTATTGCGGATTTGTGCCGGGTATAGACGGAAGTTTTGAGTGTGGCTCCGTGGGTGTGCGTGTATATAAGTAGCGTATATTATTGATGACCAGTGCTGAGGTTTCCCTGTGTTTACCATTAAATATTTTATATATGTTTATTTTCTCCGCGAAAAATAAGGAATTTCGTTTGGCTTCGTGTTATTATTTTCCGATATTATTTATCCGAGGGTTTTTAAGCTTCCATCAATGTTTGCCAAACCTGTCGTATTTAAAAAGTAGATATAATGTATATATCTGTATAAAATTTATACCCAATATATAAATATATACACGCTTCGCATGATCGGCGCTGCGTTAATTAAAACATTCAACTGAACACATTCACAGCGAATAATTGAGATTTCGTTTTCAACGCCCGGTTAATTACCTCTTCATTTTTCTCTTTAACGTCACTTAACTCTCGTTCGCGATTTCAATATCATTAATAAACATCGCGTGGCGCTTTATAAAGGCAATTAATTTTGCGCGCATTATGCGACCTCGTTAGTATAAAAAAGCAAGCCTGCGCGCGCGGCAGCAGTTTTTTTCTTTTTTTCGTCAACGAGAAACAGGTAATCCTCGACAAAACTGGTCGTCAAGCTACTCGTTAACGCGATCATTCTTCTCCTATACGTTATATATACACACACGCGCGCGCGCGCTTGCATGCACGCGTCGTCGCGAATCTCATCAAATGCCTTATTTGTCGAAACTGCGCTGTCGGCAGCGCGCACCAATCCATATAAACGCTAAAATATCCATCCATAATTTTCAACGCTAAAATATCCATCCATAATTTTCGAGCCCCAACGAGGGGCCAAATTAATTTCGCCCGCGCCTCGGTGCCAGACGCATTTCTCATGACGGTGCGCGAGGAAAAAGAAAAATGAAAATACACCGATAGAGCCGCGACGGCGCCAATAAAGACGATACAAACGAGCTCATTATGCGAAGGAACGGACGGTTTTTCCCTTTTCTCTCTCTCTAAATTACGATTCCGTCCCTCTTGTTTTTTTCTTCGCCCTTTTTCTATGCGCGCGCCCGGGCCGCCGCGGAGGCTGCGAAGCCGCGCGCGCTTCCCGAAATCCCTTGTCCTTCCGCGCTTGCTCGCGCGCAATCGTTACACGGGCAATTAAGATAAGGAAGAAGGAAGGAAGGACGGAAGGAAGGAAGGAAGGAATTATTGTGATTTAAAGTGTGACTGCGACAAAAAGTGAGCGTTCTATTAAGAAAGTTAATTTAAAGTTTTCTTTTCGAGGCGCCGGCGCGCAGCGCGTCTTGATTGTCTTCTGATTGCGCGAATAAGTTATTTGTTCCGGAAAAAGGGGGGGTCGGAGCATTTTTTCATGCTACAATAAGTTGGCAATTCCCCCTTTACATTTTAATTCGGTCATTTGTTTGCTGAAACGTAAATTAGCCAAATTCTTCGTTTACGGTCTAACGAAGAATTAGCCCTCGAGTATAATATACGTTCGAAAAGAATTCTGCGCCAGGATAAAAATCCGCCGGCGAACGCTTGTAATATGCACTGCAATCGAGAAATCTCTGCGCACCTGTTTGACATTAAGCTTTCTTCGCATTTTATTTACATCCACTTAATGGACATTTAAATTCGGCCGCGATCTCTCGCAAAACCTCATAAATCCTTCGTTATAACCAGCGCCACACCTGCCCATAATTTTTACCTTACAACTCTCGCACTCACCCAGAGACAAATACACGCGCTCCTTACGTACATGCACTCTCCTCGATATCTCGAAACAACTCGCGTTGCGCAACCGCCTCTCCCGATGCAGCTGTCCGAAATCTCGCCGCGTTATGACCAATCCCCCACCCATTTTACCTTACTCCCATAAACCACGCGCATATATATACAAAAATATATATTATATGAAAGTACATACAACGCGAAAGTCGGTATGAGAAGAAACGGACATGCGTATTATCTGAAAAGACAGAGGAGGGATGTATATACACACCTGGGGGAATATATATATACACGCACGCGGGTCATAAACCATTCGGCAAAGTTCGATTATGAAACTTTTTCTTATAGAGAATTGGCCTTCGAGTTTTTGCGGACGGGGGCAGTTGGAGGTGGGACGGGGAAGGTGCCCTGACGGGTTTGCAGAGATACGGGCGAGGTGTTTGTCTCCGCGGGTGGTATAGACGCGTCTGCGGCGTCTTGCAGTAAATTTGGATGGCGAGAGAGAAGGATGGTAAGGGTCAATGATCTGGGACGTCTGCGCGGGAAGAAGGAACAGTTGATTATAAGGATTGTTTTTCGATGAAAAAATAGTTATATTTACTCGTGTGATAATAAAAAAGCATATCAGACCTCAAAGTATTAACTTTCTAATGTACTGTATCGTTCCTTTCAATAAAGCTGCCCAACGAACATTATAGCACAACGTGGTTCACTTTGTGTCAATTTTCAACTATTCAGCTGACAAATAATGCACAAAGTTTTATCAAGTACTTGTGTAACATTATCTAATAAAGAATTATATTTATCATTTAAGGACTCCATTACTCATAGCAACGGAGGTGACTATAGACTAAGCTATACGCGCTCGAGATTGAATAATTAAAGCTTATAGCGAATTGACTTCCATATATAGATATATTGGATTTAAAAACGCGTACCAATTACATTTTTTGTCTCAGTGTACATATGATAATTTTGTGGAATATTTTTTGAAAAATAATTTCAACAAAAAATAACAAACGTGAATTCTATGTTCGCTTTGCTATACGGTTCTCAGTTCTCTAAAAATACACAGAAAAGAAAATGAACTTAAAATTTGTTTCTTCCTCTTTTTCTTCTTTCACTTCGGTTAGGTTACTATACAAACAACAGTAGAACTTCAATTAAAACAGAATTTCCAGCTTCGACGAAAACAACAGCGAGTCTCTCATTAATCTGAAATCCACAGCCTCCCCCTCTCAAAATTTCCAATACTCACCGCCACCACAAGATCCCAATACTTACCTCTAAAAAACAGTCACAAACGCAAACAAGGACAAGAAAGAAAAAAAAACGTGCCAAAACCCTCTACTCGCCTCTCCCTCTCCCGCGCGAACTTCTTTGTCGCCCCCGAGACGTAAGATATTCCGATGAAGCAGACAGGCGAAAAAGTCGCGCACGCGGGGGGTGAGCATCTTACAAAAAGAGGAGGAGAAAGAAAGAAAGATCCGTGGCGCGCGCGCGCGCGGTGTCGGATTTCGCGGGGGATTTGCATAAGCAAACGTTAGGTTTGCGGAATCGCACGCGGGAAGTTGCGTGAATGGAGGAGAGGAGCGTCAAAGGCCGTGTGCGCCTATAAGTGCGGGTGCCGGAGACACGGCGGTTCGTTGCGCATGAATATATTTTCCGAGGTGACTACGGCGAGGGAAGAAGCTATAGGGGAATATGGCTAGGAATATTATTTATGAAAAAAAATTTATTCTGCAGTGTAGAGTGTAAGTTAGTTTCATTTAAGGTGGCCGTGTTTAATCACATTCAAGACCTACTGTGTTGTGTGTAGTATTGTTTCATAAACGAAACGAGTACGACCGTATAGAAATTATTATAAAATAAAAATGAACGGAAAGTGAGATATTTCACCATAGTATACTGATTAATCTGCTGAAATACATTTGATTTCTCTTTGGACTGTATCGTTAAATGTCATAAGGGCGTTCTGTATATAGTTCCAAATAAATAGGATGACATATAATTTATCAGATTTTAAAATAAAAACAGGGTAAATTACGATGTAATTTATACGGTTGTGAATATTTGAACTGTTTCACGTTCACCTACTACTAATTAATGAGATTTATCATGCAAATTACTCATAGGAATTCCGCAAGCAAACAAATGGTTTGACAGTTTAGAGATTTGTTTCACAACACGTCGAGTGTATATTAAATTGTAGCTTTTAGTGGGGAAAACCTGACATCAGGGCTTTATAGCTTTGTTTATAAATTTCACCCGTATAAACACCATTTATATTATAGATATGAATTAATTATATCAGCAAGCCAGATGAGAAATATTAAACTGTCAATGTAATCTTTAAAAAGGCGCTAAAAACGGAATTTCCTTATGTGGATATCATTTTTTACATTTTCGACAGCAGTGCTATACAAACTGTATATCATCGCCGTAAAGTTTTTCTAACAAACGAAAAACACCCCGTTTACCAATGTAAGATAAAAAAAACTTTTCAAAATATTCATTTCAACAGATCAAATGTCCCTCCTCCTATTTACTTTATATAAAACTGAATTACGCAAGCATAATATTTCACGCTTCCGACGAAAAAGAAGGGGAACGAGCGCAGACACACAGGAAGTAGTAAGCGGGCTGGCAACGACTACGGCAGCGCGGGCGACGAAAAAAAAAGAAGAGAGGCAAAGGATAAAGGGGAAGGGAAGGCATTATTGGTTACTACATCCACCGGCGCGAAAGTATAAAGAAAGAACGGAGAATAAGACGAGGAGTAACAGAGAAGGCGAGACACACGGCTCTCGCTGTATTAGCGCGAGAAAGGTGCCGGCAGAGTCGCAGTTCTTCTCTCACTCACACACACATACTACTTACGTGCGTACGAAAGGACGAATAAAGAAGACGAACGCGGAAGAGAGGAATTTCGCAATAGGAAAAATAATGTCGGAGTCGATAACGGAGAGCGAGAGAGAGAGAGCGAATTTCAATCTACGCGCGCTCCTTTGTTTCTCGCGTCAAAGAAGCCAAGTTTTTTCTCTTGCTCCTCCTGCCCGCTTTGAGAGTGAGGGAAATAGTAAATTGGCGAGAATGGAGTAAGTCCCTAATACCCGGGGACGCGACGATCGAGTAGTAAGAGGAATGCGCCCGGAGGACTAGGCTGATGTGTGTGTGTGTAATCCGCTGGAAATTTTATTCCTTTCCGGGAGAGGTCGACTTTTCGTCGATTTTTTTTCTTTTTTTCCTTTTGTAGAGAGGATTGTTGACGTCAGTTGTGATGTTGTTGAGCGATGGGATTCGAATTTTTGATTATTTGCTGTGCAGTTGGGAGAAAGGTATAGAGAGAGAAATTTTCCGGGAAAAACGTTGTTTGTGGATATTTTTATAAGAAAATTGAAAAAGTAAATTCTTTCCGAAAGGGATTTTTAGAGTAAATATTGATTAAATTTTCTATTTATATTTTGTATTTGAATTCAGTTTCTAAATTCTATCATATCTTTCTTCAATTAAAAGCATTGAAAATGCTTGCAAATAAAATCTATAGCGAAGGTAAAACACTTGTTCCAATGCACCTTAGTATTTTTCCTTGGCTCCGATATAAGCCTTCACGTTCGCTATATTCTACCTTTTTCTGTAAACATTTTATTAAACCTACCCTACTATTTATTTATTCTATTTGCACAACCATATCCCGCATATCTGGATTCAAAATTTCAAAATCTAAATCTGCAGACATCAAACTCCCGCACCTAAAAAGAGAAAAAAATTCCAACTAACTCGCTGCACACTCCGAATCCCGGGCAATCAAACGCCGATCGAGAATAAAGATCTCCTCCTCCCTTCCATCGATCGTCAAAAAAAAAGAAAAAATCTCTCCCTCCTCCCATAAACTCCCATCCCCGTATAAAAAGTCTCTTCTCTGAAATTCCGGCTGCTTACGCATTTTAATCGTCCCCTCTCGTAATGTAATCGTAAAAGGACTACGAGGAAAATATCTCTCTCTCTCTCCCTCTCACTCGCTCGTCATAAATGCAAAACGCCGTCCGGCGAAATGACCGAGGGATTCGCTCGCTCTCGAAAGGATTTTAAGTGGCCCACTCGAGCGAGATTTGTCGCGCGCGCGCGCAGCAAGCGGCGTTCCATAAAACACGGTACTCGTGCGCGCCTGCAGCGGCAAGGCCGCGTCTCTACGGGCGCGTTATGTAGTCGCGCGCGCGCGCGGGCGCCGGCGGTCTTTTGCCAGCGGCAGCCGCGCTCGCTTCTTTTTCAATTTGCGCTCCCGGGAGGAGAAGGAGGAGGAGGAGGAGGTAGTCTGCGCGCAGGGGACCCGGGGAGGTGGCCAAGTGGCTTTTCTCGCGATCGTTCTTTTTTTGCGAGCGATTTAAAATTTTTTAATTTGGAATTAGAGGGGCTTCATGGATTCGTGTCTTTCATAACGTTTTCCAGCGTTTTATAAGTATATATGGCTAAATGCAGGTTCGTTTTCGGTCGAATAAATTATTTAAGATTTTATTTTGAGTATTTCTGAGAGGTGAGCGACTTGTCGAGAGAATGGGAAAGTTTTTAAAATAGAATTTAAAATACAGTTGTTCAAGTGAATATGACACATCGACGTCAAAGTTGTAAGATGGAGTTGTTGGAAATAGTATGATTAAATTATTATTTTATTGGTTTATATCATAAATTTTGATTGGTTCGCACGAGATATTAATAAAATCCTTGTCAAGTTAACGGTATATGCATTTCAAGGAATGATAATTAGATTATCAAAGATATATCTGAAACTGTACGTGCCTTAAATAAATTTGATATGTTATTGGAGATAC
>JAPYZP010027179.1:0-11154 GCA_030522985.1 Torymus sinensis
AAAGTATGTTATAACTATAACGATTAACTATTTTCATTGCAATTTTTTTCCATTATTAAATGAAAAATTCAATGCAATCTAAAATGTCCCTCATAATACAGCCCAACGAATTAATCTCTTTTTTTTCCTTTTAAGGGATTTTCTCACACTGTGGGCATGTATGCACTCTGAATATTAATGTGCTTAGATCTTATCATTTAAGTATCTTTGTCCCTATAACATTAATGCACAATAGTTTTTTTGTACCGCAAGCACGATTTTCGCCTTTTTTGAACCTATTAATAGAGCCGAAAGTGACCACTTGCCGACCAGCGGGTGGTAAAAACTGCAAAGCGCCCGCTGCTCGCCGTAGCGGGCGGTAATGTTTTACCGCAGTAGATTAGAACAAAAAAAGGCGAAAATCCATACTTGCGGTAAAAAAAACTATGGTGTGCGCCAAGGGCTAAGTGGGTTTTCTGACCTCGCGTGGTTGCAGTATAACTTGTCTTCGGCTAGTGCTGCTCGCCTTCGATTCGTACTGCAATCCCACACTCGGTCTAAAAATACCCACATTACGCCCTTGGCATACAATATACTATTACCCGTTTTTTAGTAACATATAGTAACATTTTTTTAATTACTTACACATGATTATCTAGTCAGTGGTACGGATCTAGTGTACTTTGAGTGAGCAAAGATAACTTATATGATTCATAATTACTTTCTAACAGTATCTATATTGATAATATTGATTAAAATAAATGAAGTCTAAACATTTTTTTAAGCACAAACATATATAAACTAACTTATACAATGAAGAAGATAAGATCATATTAGTTTTGTTCTTTTTGGTTTCGAGCTATTAAAGTATTCTGAGTTAATGGAAAATTATGTATCATATAATAAAGTATTCTGAGTTAATGGAAAATTATGTATCATATAATTGCAAGATTTTCCTATGTACTAAAAATAGCAATACCTATTACGAAAGATCTTTTTCTTCTTTAGCTTGCACAGTAAGTTTGAATATAGAAAAAAAAGTTTTAAAGATTACTTATCAACGTTTCCACGTGATTTCAAACGAATCAGAAAAAAGCTAAAAAAAAAAGAAACTATAACACGGAAAAAGTTAATATAATGCCCATCAAAGGCATATATGTACTGAAAAAAGACTCGATGTGTGCCAGCTTCGTCGGAGTACAAAAATACGGAAGAAAAATATGCTCCGCCTAAAATTGCGGCATTGTTTTCACTCGACGCGACACGACAATAAAAGCGAGAATTCGCGCGCACAAGGCATGCATATATATACATCCGAGACAGAGAAAAGACCGAACGCAGACAGAAGCGAAAGACGCAAAAGAGAACAAGAAAAATGAAGGTACGTAATAGCTGCGGATAAACACAAAGAAAGAATGAACGAAAGCGTCGAGTTTCTGTGTTTATATATTTATATAATATAATATATACGCAAGATGTCACGAGCGCGCGAGAGACGAAGAGCGAAATTCAAAGAAAGCCAAAAGATATACCGACAGAGAAAGAGCGAGAGTAAAATAGCCGGGTGACACGTGCGCGTGATGATGTGCATACGACACTCCTCCTTATAGTTCGCCGCGTCCGATGACGCGTGTCGTTCGCGCCAACGCACCGCCCACCTATAATACGAGATTACCAAACGCCGTCAAAAGGAAAAAAAAAAGAATCGCGATGCCCTCGCCTTATCGCTTCCATTACATGTCTGTAACTTCCGCGATGAGCTCGTATACTTGCATTTCTCGGCAAATTACAAGTAATGAAACGCGATTACCCAATTGCGAACGCGTGCAGCGCGCGCGCAGTAGTAGTAAGTTGCCTATACAAAGTATATAGCAGGAAAATTCGCCGTGTGTTACACGTGCGGGGCATATAATACATATAGCTGATTCTCGGCGAATACATGTGATGTGCACATATCGCACTTATCGCGCGCGCACGCGCCGCGTTTTATCATTCGCGCCGCGCGGCCAGGACACTTTTTTTCGCCCTATGTGCGCGCGCGAGCTCTGGCGGGAATCTAATCTTTCGGCCGGTGCTCATCGTGCAGAGTTTTATCTTGTGTCTTGCTTCACCGTCGCAGGCGCGCGCGCTCGCGTTTTCCGCGCTGCGCGCGCGATTGATAAAGTATTATACGCGCGCGCACGCAAGAGCCGTGTGTATACTTATATATCGCGCGAGTTGAGTGAGTCTTGAAAAGGAAGTAGGTCCGCGCGCGCGGAAAATCTATGAGGTGTCGGATATAGTTGTTTTTCTGTGGTTGTTTTCGCGCGCCTCCTCTGCGGTTCAGTGCCGGAGGAGCATTGTAACAAGTGTTTCAGGCGTTTGATGCGTATTTAAATGAAGCCGGTGAATAATTCACTCGCTAAAACGGATCCCATACAGCTTTTGGTGGAGCAGGTATTTTTCAACCAGTCTCTATGCGTGGCTTGATATTTTAAGTGCTTTGTGAGGAACGCGCCTGTAATGAAGTNTGAAGTTACGAGTGTGTTAAAATAAAGAGCGCCGAGTTTTTATAGTGTAAGTAGCTGTCCGTGAAGTTAATTTGGTTTGGAGCAAGTATATATATACAATAATAAGCGGATGTATTACTCACATACGTTATAAGCGCAATTACTGGCATTCGCTGATTTTTCAAATTTATTTCTTAAAGGTACATTCTTTGATGTGAACAAATTGTGTGGGTGCTTCGATAATTTTGAAAATATAAAAATTAATGGAGAAATATGAACAAAATCAAATATAGAAATTTGTAATTGAGTACGGCCTCCCCTCAACGTGGGTATAACATTGTCTTTATCGTGGATTAACATCTTAAGAGCACAGCAAATAATAACATTGTAAAAAATAATCACATTTGCGCAGAATACTATTGAACTTAATTTTTACTGTCTGTTTTATAAAGGCCAGAGATAATGGAATAAAGTTACAGATTTATATAAAAGAGAAGAAAAAAGACGGTGCGAAGAGCGGGAATTAATTGACAGTTGCTTGCAAGTGCAATGCCCGATTTTTCTTCTATTTTTAAAGTATAGCGTTACAAGCACTTTTTTCGTACCGCCTATCCACTTAAAAATTTCGTAGCGTCATTTGATTTCTGTTTGTAAACACAAGCGTGGGAGTTGAAATGCGCGTCGTGTAAGCAGTCGTGTTTTTCACGATGATTAACTTTACCTAGTAGACAAATATTTGCTCCGAAAATGAGGAAACCTTATATTCAAATCCATACGTTTACAATTTTCAATATCACGTGCAAACATTAGAACAAAAAAGTATCTAACACGCACCGACGCGATATCGTTGCCCAATTAATGGAAAAAACTGCTAATCTATAAAGATAGACGATCGGAGCTCTGCGCGCGCGCTCGTCCTTCTAGATCAGTCGAAATTGACAAACTTGTATAAACACTGCAGCGAACCTATTGCTACATCCGTTCGAATCAGATTAACCGTCCATCCATACTTATAATACTCCTCCTCCCTTTTGCCCTCCGCATGCTCCAATTCGAACGATATGTAGAGAATTAACACACATATGGAAAGAGTAAGTCAGAATAAATAGCAAAGAAAAGAGTGCGAGAAAAAAGCAGAGCGAACGTTCGACTGATAGGCATACATATGCGCTTGCAAGGTAGAGCACAACGAGCGCGGGAGAGCGCGCGTCTAGTTAGCTAGATTTGATTATATAATATAAGTGTCTGTCGAGGCGCATGTGAGTGTATAGTAGTTATATATGCCGAGCTAGCTAGCCCGACGAGAGAGGAAAAAACAAGCCGAATGCGCGCGCGCGCGAGTGTGTCATACTTACTTGTAACATGCATAAGTACTTAGATATCGCAGCCGCAAAAACACACGGTCACACGATATAGGTATACATACGTATACGCGTCGTGTATAGGTATATGCCGAAAGGCGAGAGATCGAGACACGGCGCGCTTGTAGGTATACAATACTATATATATGTATACTTGTAAGTAGACAAAGAAGAGAGAGGGAGAGTGAAACGGGAGACACTCGCCGCTGTCGCGCCGAACACACGCATTTCTCGGATAAGGTTCGGCCGTCGAGACACTGCGCGAAACAGTATTGCGGAGCACGCGCGTCGCGGATGCAGGCTGCTGCTGTCAAAAAAGAGGCGCGCGCGCGCGCTCGCGTGTGGTGAGAGAGAAAGATTAGAGCGGGCCATCGCTCCGAGGCTGCAGCTAACGCGCAGCTACCTCTCGCAGCAGTCGTCCGTCGACGTTCGTCGAGAATTCAAGTACCTACATCGTATACATAGGTCGTCCCGGCAAGTGTCAGCTGCGGCTCGTCGAGGGATTTCGCGCGCAATACTACGAGCTCGCTGCTGCGGGCGCGCGCAAGGCCGGGAGGCCCTTTAATCCGCGGATAATAGGCTCTAGAGAAGACGTCATGGTGTGAATGCGTGATGTGCAAGTATATAGACGAGAGCGCAGAGCGAGCAGCAGCAAGTGTGCGTCGTCGTCGGCTCACTTGGATCCGTGACAATTAGGTATACAACGGCTGCTGCAGCGGCGGGGGACGGTGTGCGTGCATGTGTGTGCGTGTGTGTGTTTGTCCCGGCTATACCTATCTCTTTCCCGCCTCTATATCGTTGGCTGTTGCGCAAAGTGTAACAAGAGACTTTTTCTATCCCCTTGAAGCTGTTCCGCTGCGTGCTCGAGCAGCAGGAGGCGGCGGCGGCAGCAGCGGCGGTGCGGGTCCTCGTCACCGCCGACCTTGGCTCCCTTCTCCTCACCACGTCCAAGTGCGTCGTCCTCGTCGGGGCTGTCATACTGGTGAGGAGGATGTCTGCCAGTCTTGTAGATGTCGATCCATTCAGCGAAACACCACTGGATATTGATGTCAGTCACAGCGATGGTAGGTATACAACAGCCAATGGGCTGCGTTACACCCTGCAGCTTGTTTGTCTCGCTCAATCAAAGCCCAAGCTTTCATCTTCTTTTGATCTTAAGTAAGCTCTTGTGAGGCAGTGATAATTTCAAATTCATGCTCAGTGATGTCATGGCTGAGGAAACTGGCTTGCTGCCTCATGAATCATCACTTGCGCATTCATTTTTTTTAGCTGTGATTGCCAGTACTTTAGCAAACAATCAAAAACATCTTTTACAAAGTAAAGTTCATATAGTATTTTTAAACTAATTTTATGTTTATGTGAAATATAGTTCAGTAGGGGACTTTGGTAACAGGGAGGGTTCTATTTTAGTTCTAATTTGAATGAGGTGGTGAAGGAAGACTTTTTATTTTAGCTCAAGGTTGCTATTGATTCGATGATATAAAGACAATTATGAATTGATTATTTAATAACCAAAATTGAAGTAGCTATAAGTTCCTTACAGTGAAATTTAAGCAGTTAAATTTAGCTATGATATGCATTGGAATTTGCATCAACTTTCAAAAATTATGTCCGATGAAAGACTTTAAGAAAATAAAATAATTTTAATAAAAATGGTCTTTTAACACTTAGTTGTAACAAATTAATAAGCTTAATCTTGTGAATAAAAATTGATGCAATCAAAAGTTATAACTATTGAATGAGTATAATATATAAATCATTCATAATAGTCTTTATAAGACTGTTGTTCATTTTCTTAATAAAATATGATACATCAATTATTACTTTATTCAAATATTATAATATTAATGAGCATCCTTAAATTTACTTGACTATTATTTGTAATAATAACTTTCACTTTATTTTATAATAGAATGTAACTCTAAAGAAAATGGAATCAATGAAGAAGAAGAAAAAGAAGAAAAAGAGATACCAAAACGATTAACATTCTCAGAACCATTAACGCCTAAAGAAGTTCGATGGTTTTACAAAGATGATGTGAATAAAAGATGGATGGAGTTTTGTGGATATGACAGCTTGAGGATAGAAAACGTTTGGAGACAAAGAAAAAATTCTACTCAAGAAAATGGAAATGAGAAATGTTCTGCGAATATTGAAAGAGTTGTTGTTCGAGGAGGAATGTATGATGTAGATTTAGAAAAAGAAAAATGTGTTTCTATATACTGGCCAGGTAATTCATATATTTTTTTAAATTTAAATATTTTTAAATATTTCATTGAGTATAAGATATAATTAAATGAAAAATTATAGAGATATTTTGTTATTTTATGTCTAAATACTTAAATGTAGAAATATAACAAAAGTTTTATAGGTTTCTACAATCTTATCACAATTAGAGAAATAGATAAAGGTTGATAATACTAACATTGCAAACTATTCTCCATATCAATCTCCCTATTCTACTTTTGCAATTCTACATATTCTTTACAAGTCAGATTAATAAATTTATTAAAGAAGTCTTCTATTTTTTTAAATTTAATAAAAATTAAGAAATAAAAATTAATTATTTTAAATGTTAAATTAATATTATAATAATTTGAACTTTTATAGAAGTATATAGACTTAATTTATTTATAAAAATAAGGAACTCATAACTTATACATTTATCATTTATATTTCATAATTGCTTGATCCTAGCCATTGATCTAGTCTCTGCAGCTCTTTGCAGTCACATGACTCATTGTATTGCTTCTGTGCTATCTCTTTACTAAAGATTGGTTTGTCCTTGAGTTTATTACAGTTAATTTACTTTACATAATTTGACTCTGAATGGTAACAATATGAAGTTTATACTTTATTACAAGTTGATATGTACTTCCTATCAATTTTGACCTAGGAGAACACTTTTTTCTAGTAAATTGTATGCTTTTATATTTTTGAATGCACTTGATTTATTAAGGATAGAATTACATAAATACTAATTCCATGATTTGTTAATCATAGAGTTATCACTTAATTTCAAATAAGCTTTAAAGCAAAATAATGGAAATAATAAATTAAATTAAAAAATAATTGTTAACTTATTTTAATGAAGATATAGTGAATTTTTTAAATTTGATTTTGTAAATTTGTACAATACGATGTAAAATTACTGCTTTATTGCTGAAATGTGTAAAAATTTACGCTAGAAAATCTATTTCTTTTGTTTATAAAACGTATTTTTGTTATAGGTGAAGAATGGGAAATAATGAGAGGTACATGGTTCTATGATGGAAGTTGGATACCATTAGAAAAGGAAAATTCTGAAACAATTGAAGAAGTTCATTTACGAATCTTTCAAAAGCAAACTCTTACTCAATCAAGTTCCTCACCAGATTTAGGAACACCATCACACTCATATAAAGGTATGCATTTGTTTTATTAATATGCATAGGTAAAAAAAATCAATTTTAGCATTTTTTAAAATGAATATTAATAATATGCATTTTAATTACAGTAATTCACACTGAGCACTTCCCTCAATATCATATTGATTGGCATGCAATAAATGATGTTGTACTTCACAGTGAATATACACCTAGTAAATTGATGCGTAGCGTAACATCTAAATTTGGCTTTACTAAAAGTTAGTATTATTAAGAATTTAATATATTTTTCAAAGTAAAAGTATTGTGATTTAACTAAGAATAAATAATTATAGGCACTGTGTGAGTTGCATATATGTGCGTGTGTGTATTGTACCATTGAAGTTTACAAACAAATGATTCTCCTACACTTGTGTGGTGCCTATAATTAAATTAAACTATAAATTACTAAGTACAACTTTAGAACAATTTTCCAAACTTTTTATTAGTTTTAAATTTAATTCTTAATGCTTTACTTAGCAACTGGATACAGACTTATAAGAGGATATAAAGAGCATGCTACAATGGAAGATAAGCCTCATGACATTGATCATCTAGTTTTTGTAGTTCATGGAATTGGACAAAAACGAGATACAGGAAAAATTATTCGAAACACTACTATGTAAGTTTATCTGTAAATTATAAGATAAATTATCTATACACTACTGTTATCAAGCTTAGTTCTATTTTTATCTTATATTTTATCTACCTTTATGTATAGAATATGTTGTAAATTCTATATCTTAATAATTTTAGTCACTTATTTTAATATCTAAAATTTTTCTTGTGCCTTTTTTAAAAAACAATTTCCTACACAATAAAATTTAGATAATTTTTTACTTCTTATAGCTAGAAATTCACAATTATTAATAATAAATTTTCGTATTTTGTACAGGTTTAGAGACTGTGTAGAAAGGATGAAGCAAAAATATTTTCCTAATTCTACACACCGAATTGAATTTTTTCCTGTTGAATGGAGATCTTCATTAAAACTCGATGGAGGTAAGAAACCCAAATAATTTAATAATTGCATTTAATATTACATATAGCATATAATAATTACATTTTTGGTTATAGATATTGTTGATGCCATCACACCATACAGTGTTTTAAGTATTAGACATCTTCTTAATACATCAGCAATGGACATACTTTACTATACAAGTCCCTTATATGGGGGAGAAGTAAGAGCAGGTCTCCAAAAAGAATTAAATAGATTATACTCTATGTTCACTAGTCGACATCCTGAATGGCAAGGAAAGGTTTCTATTTTGGCACATTCCCTTGGATGTGTTATTGTTTATGACATTGTAACAGGTTGGATAGGGTTTGAAAATCTCAATCCTGGTTCACCTGAACGCTCATTAGAAGGCCTACAATTTTCTGTAAGTGATAAAACAATTTTTTATTTAAAATAAAATATACTTCTGAAATATCATATTTTATTAAATTTGCTTTATAAATAATTTGCTTATTTACAGATTGAAAACTTATTTTGTTTGGGTTCTCCGTTATCGGTATTTTTAGCGTTACGTACCCGTACACCGTCCAATAGATTAGATTTGATGCCGGAATATTTATGTAGAAGATTTTATAATATTTTTCATTGGTCAGACCCAGTTGCATATCGAATGGAACCTTTATTAGAGAGAGGATATAGTAAAATTGAACCAATTGTAATACCACCACATGGTGGTGTAGATAGTCAACAAGTTGAACAATCTCAACCTCCATCACTAAGTAATGGTGGTGATCAAAGTAATCCACAATCAGGTAATCTAATAGTTTTATATACTTTAAGAACTTTATTTTATTATTATTATTATTATTATATTATCAAGTTAATATGTTATTAAATTAAGACAATGTTTCACATGGTTAGCAATTGCATAATTATATAGTGAATGGTTTTCTTGTAATAAATATTCACCTTTTGCAAAGTATTTACAGTATTTCAAAGTACACTAAGTAAATAAAATTAATCTCTAGAAATTTATATTTCCTTTTAATTGTTATATATAGATAATGATGAAAAAGATGACAGTAGTCCAGTGGACACACCCAGTAGAAGTGCAGATAGAGGTTGGAGTTTGTGGGGTTTAGTAAGAGCTGGGTGGAATGCCAAAGAAGGGACTTCTCCTACACCTGAACAACCACCAATACAACCTCATCAAGGTAAAGAATTTTACTAATGACTGTTACTTATAAAGATTACATTTACTTTCAATAGTTGACGAGAACTATATATTTTATATTTTTTCAGAATTATCTCAACGTTTAGACTATGTATTGCAAGCTGTCGGTATTGGTCGCAACTATTTGTATAGCGTAACAGCTCACACTGCATACTGGACTAATTGCGATGTGGCCTATTTTGTATTAACAAGGGTTTTTCCAACATTGGAAACGTGATGTTGGCCTATGATGTTTAATACAAAATTGTATCAAACTACACTGAAAACAACTAGTCTAATAAGGGCCTTATAGGCCTGAGCTTGGAAACAGGCCTGCCACCAAAACTAATCTGTGATAATGGAAAAACGATACAATAATATGACAAATTCTATGATAGATGAATTGTTTTGTATAGTTTGCATAAAGGTTTAAATTTTCTAACTATAATGATTCGTTGCCGTTCAGGACTTTTATATTCAATTCATCTTTTGCTAGAAATATAGATATAATTCTGTTAATTGAATATGTTCGGCAGATGCCTCTTGCCTAGATAAAATTTATAAATGTTAATTATATATAATATTAGATAATTAGAATTAATTATTAAAAATTTATTAAAATTTAATTTGTATATAACTTTATATGTATATATTTGAAGTTTGGCTAATTTAAAAGTTACGAAAGGTGCTCAGATTTTATTAAATTAATTTGTCAAAATGAATTTCATTTACAAACTATTAACGAAATTTTAGTTTTTAATCAAAAGCAATTGAACTCTAGCACAATTATGAACACCAAGTGTACAGTTGCATGTCAGTGCAATTATTTATTAGTGACTGATACGTTAATTAATTTAATTCTACTTTTATATTCTTGTATACTGACATTCTATATAAATGGAATTAATAAGACTTTAATTAACTTTGTCATATCCAAACATAATCAATTGTTTAGAAAATTGTTATAAAATACTATTACTACATACTGCTCAATACTTTATTTAAATGTCGCAAGTTTCTGGACATTAGTGAAGAAAAATAACGGGAACGCTATAATCCTAGCAATTAAAATTAAAAACAATCATTTTGAGACCAAAACCGTGTATGTATACATTAATTAAATGAAATAATTAGAAGAAATTTCTTATAGTGAACATTTTTCCAAAGATATAAAAAATTTTCTCTCTATAACTCTCTTTGTAAATAGCTTAACTCTACTTTCTTTTCTTAGAAGAATTGTTTATAAAAACTTGTTAATATCAAATTATTACTAATGTTTTGAACATATTTGATACTTTTATGAATAAAAAAAATAATTTTAATTTGTTGTATAATTACGAAAACAATGAATCATAATCATCATCTGTGATGCCATAAACATCATTATATGATAGTTTTTAAAAATAGAATGTTAAAATTTTATTGAAATTAAATAATGTCAAAAAAATCAATATGATTCAAGTTATTGAAGAAAAGAAAAACAAAATAAAGTTAATTTGCGTAACTGAAGAAATAATTATGCATTAATTTTTTTCTAAAACCTTCAATTAATCTTTAGTTTTAAGACTGAAAGTTTTATTCAAATTTATTTTTATTTTTATTGCTTTTATTAAATAAGGCGTCGGTATCCCTTCAATAGCCGAAATGACGGAGACCAATTTTTTTTTTTTTTTTTTTTTTTTTTTTTTTTTTTTTTTTTTTTTTTTTTTTTTTTTTTTTTTTTTTTTTCTTTTTTTTTGTTTTTTTT
>JAPYZP010027224.1:0-10894 GCA_030522985.1 Torymus sinensis
TTGTGAATTTAATAAATTCCAAGTCTCCGTGCATACAATTATATTTGGTTTGATCTTTAAACTCTTAATGAAAACTTCCAATTTATCACGATTCGCATTGAGGTTTCTAATATTAACGTGTGGTATAAGACTATCATTTCTATTTAAATTTCGATTAAGAGTTTTCAGATCCGTATAAGAAATTTCTTCGATTATTTCTTCCTTTTGTAATTCTTCTATAAAGTCGATGTTTGGATCCATTATAAGTCCTTTCGCTGGGTGGGTGGCTGCGAACTGCTTGAAGACTGTGATGAATTTGCGCCACTCGCAATTTTCTTGTTTACATTGGCCTCATTTTTCACCTTAGTAGTTTTTTTGCCGTTTCCTACATTACCTACGGATCTTGGTATATTAGGTCTTATAGGATAGTCGTATCTATGTATCTGTTGAGTTTACTTTTTAATATTGCACATTTTTCTGTATCATTGGCCATGTGGTTAACCTCAAAAGTTGTACTGTATTTAGAGTTGCTAAAAAAGCAATTGATACATGTATTTGCAGATATATCACACAGAATAAACGAGGACCTGCACATTTTATACAACATTGAGTGTTTTAACATTTAATTGTATTGTGCCCAAATCGCCCACAGTAGAAACACGGCTTAGCGTTCATTAGATCCCATACTTTGCAGCATTGGTATCCAATAAAACTTCTATCATGATTGTTTTTGATCTGTTTGTATAATTCTCTTGGCACTTCTATTATTATGCTAATCGTAGAAGAATTTTCTTTACGCCTCTGCTATTTGTACGACAGATTTATGTACACAAAGTATATACATATATAATGGAATATAATTTCTCTAGTCAGATATCAAAACAAACAAACAATCACAGCGAGGTGTTTTGGAATTTATACTCTGAATTAATATACTTTACATCTGACGTACGTTTAGCAAGAGCCTTTTCTTTATAGTTTATGTGCAGTATTTTACACTCTTCGTTGAATTCACTAAAGTTTCTTTCATTTAGTATTGTTATAGTATTTTTTCTTTCTTATTGTTATTATTAGATTTTTTATGAGATAGCTAAGTTAATTATCAAAGATTTGTACAAAATTGTTAGACTACAACATTAGTGATTATTACTGTCAGCCTTCGTTAGTTTTTTTTTTTAGCTAAAAATAATAAAAGATATTTTTATTGATTGAAATAGTTTTGCAATATTATTTTTCCTTGATTATTTAATAATCTATTCTTAGCTTTTGGTATAATTATTTTATTTTGTAATGATCAATAATATAGCGAGGTCTTAATTAATATATAATGCCCTTGACTTTATAATACTCGGGTTCGTATCAGCTTACTCTCTGGCTCTCTCATTGAGGCTGGTTGTAGTAGTGCGCCTGTAAGCCTTATCTTTCGTGACGTAGCTGCGAACTTTGTCGCCGGTGTATTTGTATCTCGATAGCTACGCCGCGTGCGTTTTTCTGATACATGTGGTCGTTTTTGTTCTTCTGATTATTTTGCGCACCACTCCTCGTAATTCATAATAATTATTTTTCGTTTTCATGAATTTTGCTTTCCCGGCCTTGGAACGTAATATAATATTATACTAGCACTTCCTATTTTTCCTAAAAATTGCTATTTTTCACACAAATCCGAATTTTTCACAAATACTCGTGAGGAGTATTAAAATATATTAAAATACATCATTAAATCAAATGTACTTTAAGGATATCGGTCTCCAGTTTGCATTTCTTTTGAACGGGTTAAAAATTTATCGTTTTTTTTTTTTTTTAAACAAGAATTTTTCCAAATTTGTCATGCTACGTGGTGTATGCGAAAATCCAGTCAATTCTGTACATCCGTTCAAGAGTTATGACGGGGACAGAATTTGGTTTCTCTTTGAGAAATCAAAAATTGAAAAATGAAAAAAAAATGAGTTTTGTGTGTCCAACGATTATGGGAGTAAAATTGACTGTATCGCTCCAAAATTCCTTGTAGAGGTATGTTTTGCATAGTTTTCGGTCGAGTTTTTTTTGTTTTTTTTTTATACGGTGATTGGGCCAGAAATTTAAGATTAAAAATTTTTCAAATCGAAATTTCTTTGAGAATGGCTCGATGGATCAGCTACAAATTTATAGAACATTTTGCATGTGCTATAATCAATACCTGTGTAAAATTTCATCCAGGTTGTATGATTATTTTTAAGATATTTAATATTTAAAATTTTGGTATTTTTGAAAATGACTTCCTTTGTCATCACCTGCTGACTAGGATAAAATTTTTCTTTTTCTTTGAACTTGGCTAGAGATGTAGAATTTGTATATTATTTATTAGAAGAGTTATTCGTTATTATTCGAAACGCATTTATGTACTGTAACGGGGTGGATACGGGAGGCAAGAATAAAAATACGCGATGGCATCGGGAATCGAACCCGAGCCGGACGGGATGCGAGCGCCCAAACCACGGGGCTACCGATCGCACTGCTCCCTGACCCTCAATCTACTGTGATAACCGCAGGTGTCGGTAACACAGGGCCCTACTCTTGCGCCAGCTAGCGCTGTACCCCACCTCGTTATAGTACATACTAGAAAATGGAAATGACACGCGCAATGTGCTATTCTTTTGTTTTCTATTGGGGTTATTTTACAGCTTGTTTTGTCGAAGGCTTGTTGCTGTCTGTATGATCGTCTTACAGCAAGTTTCCGATAATTATAAAAACCTCTAAGATGACTATAAACAATTTATTAAAATAATTAGATGAGATTTTACAGAAAGAGTACCCAAATACGGACAGGCATACTACTAGGAAGAAGTATACTATGTGTGAAATTCCATAAAGAAAATATAATTTGAAGTAAAGATTATTAAGGAATTTTTTGTTAATATTTCAATTAATTATTTTATTTGTTCTCCAACATAATTTAAAAAGTCATACCTATTATTTAATTCATATTTTAATCTTCATAACTTACTTTAATTATAATTGTTATAATTCGTTGCAAAAATTATAAATCTTATTATTAGAAATTAATTAAAGGAATCCGCAATTAATTTTTATGAAGCGACGGGCCAATGAATTGGTAGTTTTTCTTTTCTCCTTTTTTTTTGTTTGTTTTGGGAAGAGGATAAGGAGTCTGGGTCAATATATTTTTCATTACTCCGTTTTTTTTAAGAATATTTTTATTCAGGGGTATTACGTACTAGTTGTACATTATTTTGTTTAGAAAATTTTGACACAGAATGTTTTATCACACTCGTTCTTTTTACTTATATTCAATGGCTCTGTTAGGCTCTGCGGGGGTGTTTACATTTTCCTTGGAACTCTGTGGCTCTCTACAGGCCTCGCCGTATCCCGTTGGTGGTATTCGCTATTTTTCCTTAAATCTTAGGCTTTTTGAAGCACTTCATCAAGTCTTTTAGTATCTTCTCGTATTTGCGGTGTTTCTTCGCGACGGCCATGCTTCGTTTTACAGCATATTTCTTCATCCTCACTATGACGGTAATTCGATTAATAATGTCTGTGTGATGATCTATCCATTCAGATATTTCTTCAATAACTTCGATTTGCTCTATTAGTATGGCATCCAGCCGCGGAATTCGGTCGCACATTTGATTCAATTCTTCCATCCCTGCTTCCGCTTGCATCATACGGTACACAAGACGAGACTCCGCGAACACCGGGTATACTTGAGATACCATTTTGAGGACGAGAATGTATCTTGACTGCTTGGTGGCTACAGCTGCACTAGCTGCTCTTGCTGGACACTAGTGTCCTTACCTTTCCCTGTTCGATGTTGAGTCGCACTAAGCTCCGCGAATTATCTTATCCCCCGCTTGTAACTCCATCCCTCTGGGTTAGGATGTGTATTCTTTTATGAACGGTCTCATGCGTTCAGAGTGGCAATGTTGCAAAAATTGTCTGCACATAACGCTGAATGTTGCGAGCAGTGTATTATGGCACCCATATAACTCCATTTCTCTGGAGTCGAATGCGCATTCCTCGATGAAACGGTCCTACGAGTGAGGGTAGACAACGCTGCAAAAAAAGCTCTTATCTCCCCGCATCTTTTCTCTTCTTTTCTTAGGACTACTTGTGTTATTCGATATATAAGTGGGTATTCGCCCCCCTGCTCGCTTCGCCCGCCAACCCCCCGCTAATCGTATATGTTGTAATATTAATCAATTACTTTAAAAATAAATTAAATGTAATATAGAATATAATATATTAAAACTGTGGGTTTCTATTTTTTCAATGAAATATCATTGTTCAATTAGTCATGTACAAAAAAAAGAATAACCTATAATACCTAAAGAATAGTATCTTTTGCATCTACTGAGAGAAAAACTTGCCTACTTTTCTCCTGTGTTGCATATGATATTTTTTAAAATACTCGGGCCAAAAATATCACATTCGCGCCCTTGACTCGGGAGCAAAAATAGTACTCTCTCTCTCTCTCTCTCCCTCTCTCTCTCGCTCTCTCTCTCTCTCTCTCTCTCGCTCTCTCTCTCTCTCTCTCCCTCTCCCCCCCCCCCCCCCCCTCTCTCCCCTATCTTTCTGTCTCTACTTTTCTTTCTCCACATCTCTGATTCTACATCTCTCTGTTAATTTCTCTGTTTTTATTACGCTGTCTCAATTTCTCTGTCCCAATTTCTCTGTCTTAATTTCTCTGTCCCACTTTCTCTTTTTCTACATTTCTGTTTCTGTTTCTCAGCTATGAATCTACATCTATGTTTCTACGTCCCTGTCTCCACATCTCTATCTATAATCAATGTCTCTATGTCTCGGTCTTTACTTTTATGTCTCTACGTCTCGATCTTTACTTTTCGGTCTCTACGTCTCTATCCTTAGGTCTCGGTCTCTATACATCTGTCTTTACGGCTATGTCTCCAGTTTTCTGTCTCCATATCTCTGTCTCTCTGGCTTTGTCTCTACGTCTTTGTCTCGACTTTTCTCTTTTTACGTCTCTGTCTCTAGATCTCTCTTTCTATTTCTCTGTCTCCATTTCTCTGTCTTGCCACCTCTGTTTCTATTTCTCTGTCTCTATGTCTCTATCTCTACGTTTCTGTCTTTCCATCTGTGGCTCTACGTTTCTATCTCTACTTTTATGTGTCTACATCTTGGTCTATACATCTCTATATCTATTTCTCTGTCTTGATGTCTCTGTCTCTATTTCTCTGTCTTGATGTCTATGTTTCTATTTCTCTGTCTCTACGTCGCTGTCTCTACGTCTCTGCCTTTCCGTCTCTGTCTCAACATTTCTATCTCTCCTTTCATTTCTCTACATCTCTATCTCTACATCTCTGCCTCTATTGCTCTGTCTTGGTATCTCTGCCTCTAATTTATGTCTTTACTTTATTTTTCTACTTTCTGTTTCTATGTCCCAGTCGCTACTATTTGTCTCTACGTTTCTATCTCTACGTTTCCCTCTCTATGCATCTGTCTCTCGGTGTCTATGATTACGTCTCGGTCTCACGCTTCTATTTACGTTTCTGTCTCTATGCCTATATATGGACACGTCTATCTCTATGCCTTTGTCTCTCCATCTGTCTCTACTTTTCTTTCTCTGCGTCTCTGCGTCTACATCTCTGATTCTATTTTGCTGTCTCGACGTCTCTGTTTCTATTTCTCTGTCTTAATGTCTCGGTTCTCAATTGTCTGTCTCCGTCTCTGTCTCTATTTCTATGTCACTACATCTAGGCCTCTATGTGTTTATCTCTAGATCCCCGGGTCTACGTCTCTGTCTCCATTTATCTGTCTTGACGTCTCTGTTTCTATTTCTCTGTCTCTACGTCTATGACTTGTCGTCTCCGTCTCGACGTTTCTATCTCTACTTTTTGTCTATTTCAGAATTCATCCAGGTCACCACGTCTCTGCCTCTACGTCTTTGTCTCTACACCCGTTTCTCTTCGACTCTGTCTCTAATCTCTGTCTCTACAGTTATAACCTAAAACCTGATATTTATGATTGTACCACTCCTCTGTCTAAGTATTTCAATCAGATCAATTTGATTGCTAGGTCTAACAATTAGAATGATGAAAAAAAAATGGTAGCTTTAGCTGCTTCTTTGCGTAATAAGGCGACAAGTGTTTTTAGTAGCTTTAAGGATACTGAGACGTTAGATTTGATGACCTTGTTAGAAAAATTAGAGGCACGCTTCGGTGAACATCTAGGATCAAATAGTTACTCTTTATTCCAAAATAGGCTGCAAAGGCCTGGGGAGGATCTTCCTTCATTAGCAGCTGATGTAGAAAAGTTAGCAGCGTTAGCATATCCTGAATGTTCATTAGAGGTACAAGATAAGATCGCTCGTTCTCAATTTATTATCGGTATTTACAATATAGGAGTTAGGGAAACTCTTCAATTAGAACGCATAACCTCTCTTAAGGTTGCTCTTGCGCGAGCTTTAGAAGTAAGGACACCCACGCTCTCAATGTCCAGAACAGGGAAACTAGGGCATGTCAAACTTTCAGGAGCGAGTGTGCCATTTAATAAGCAGGCTCCTTATCACGATACTGTTAAACCTGATTGTTCAAACACTGTAGAGTTCTTCGAAATTTAAAGGCTTTCGAGTTTGATGGCAGTATGGATAAGAAATCATGTATTTTAAAAATAGGTTCAGATTCAGATGTGACCATTTTAAATTCTAAATTTCTTGAGTCAGGCTGCCATCGAAGTCCCTTTGATAGATCAAATCGAAAATATCCCACTGGTGAAGATGTTCCTGTCAAGTTTAAAACACGTGTCTGAATTGATTTAGATCAGTATTCAGTTCAGATGATCGTTTTTGTTGCAGATATCACTGACGATTGTATACTTGGGCGTGATTTTTTGAGTAAAAACTGGAATTACAGAATGAGTTAATAAATTTTCCAACTACCCCAAGTGATACTGACAAACAAGGTTGTTGTAGAATTATGAACTGTACTGAAGAATTACCAGATTTGTTAACAAATGTCTTCGAAGATAATTCCAAGAATTTAGATTCGTCACAGAAAGAGAAATATGCTTAACTTTTAGTTAATTTTCAGGATATTTTCAATGATGATGATATTGCAGGGAAATGTAATCTCGTTGAACACAAAATTGAACTTAGTGATCCTCGTCCTATTAAACTACCGGTTCGTCCTCTTCCTTTTCATTTAGAAACGGAAATTAATCAGATGATTAATCATATGCGAAAACAAGGGATTATTGAAGAATCTTCTAGTACTTGGTGTTCTCCAGTTATATTAAGATGGAAAAAGATGGCACTTTGAGATTTTGCGTAGATTTACGGAAATTAAATGGCAGGACGTTTAAAGATTTGTATCCATTAGCTAGAATTGACCAAACTCTAGATTAATTAGCTGGTAAGTCTTGGTTCTAAACTTTAGATCTTCAAAGCGGGTATTGCCAAGTTAAGATCCGGCCAGAAGATAGAGAAAAGATAGCTTTTTCAATTGGCAATGGATTATGGCAGTTCATTTTTATGGCTTTCGGAATATGTAATGCTCCAGCAACTTTCGAATGATTTATAGAGAAAATACTCCGAGATCTTTTAAGTGATACCTGTTTGATTTACCTAGATGATGTTATGGTTATGGCTAAATCATTCGATGAGATGCTGGATAATTTGCGTACGATTTTTGTACGAATGCCAAATGCCAATTTAAAACTGAATAGGAAAAAATGTACTTTCTTTCAACGCGAGGTTGAGTACTTAAGACACATTGTTTCAGAAGAGGGCATAAAGACGGATCCTAAAAAAATAGAAGCTATATTTAATTGGCCAATTCCTCCATGTAAGAAACAGGTAAAAAGTTTCACAGGTTTCTGTTCTTACTATAGACGCTTCATTAAAGGATTTTCTTCTATTGCCAAACCTCTTTATCGATTAACTGAAAAGAAAACTATGAAAAGAAAACTAAATTCGATTGGACAGATGACAGTCAAAAATCATTTTTGAACTTAAAACAAGCTCTGTCAACTCCACCCACTCTAGCTTTCCCTCGTGCAGATTTACATTTCATTTTAGATGCAGATACTTCTGATCACGGAGTAGGTGTGGTTTTGTCAGAGATTCAAGAAAGAATAGAAAGAGTCATTGCTTATTACAACCATGTTCTGTCTAAAGCTGAGAGAAATTACTGTTACTCGCCGTGAATTATTAGCAGTAGTAGATTCAGTTCAAAATTTTCATTATTATTTATGTGGAAGACCTTCCTTTATTCATACTGATAAGATGCCTTGACATCGCTTCTTTCTTTCAAGAACTTAGATGGTCAATTAGCCAGAGGATAGGAAAATTAGATCAATATGACATTAAGATTCTTCATCGGAAAGATATTTCTCATAGCAATGCAGATGGTGACGACCTTGTGATAATTCTTTTTGTAGATATAGCTTTACTGTTGAATCAAAATATGAAGTTGATAATTCAGTAGGTCATATTGTTTCTGAAGAAATATCCCAATCGGATTGGCGAATTCGTCAACATCAAGATGATGACATTCTAGCTATTTTAAAAAGTAAAAAAGAGGGTGTTAAATTTTTGTGGCAGGATATTTCTTCAATACGATTCATTAATTGTTCTCGATGATATCTTATACAAGGAATGGAGTTCTTCTAATTTCACAACAAAAGTTCTCCAATTAGTTGTCCCTAGAAATATGAACACGGTTTTAGAAGAAGCCCGTGATTCTCCTTCCGGTGGTCATTTTGGTGTTGATAAAACATCACAGAAAATTCGCAAAAAATTTTATTAGGCTTCTTGTAATAAAGATGTTGAAAATTTGTGTAGATCTTGTTCAATTTGTATTGCAAAGAAAGGTCCATCAGATAAAGGCCACAATCAGATGAGAATCTGTAATGTAGGATTACCTTTTGAAAGAATTCATTTGGATATTTTAGGACCTTTCCCGATTTCTTCTTTAGGCAATAAGTACTTTCGGTTGTAACAGATTGCTTTACTAAAAGTAGACTAAGGGTAGAAGCTTTTTCTCTCTCTAATATGAGAACAAAGACTATTGATGAAGTATTTCTTCGTGAAATAGTGCGTAGATATGGAGTTCCTCTTGTAGCTCACACAGATCAGGGAGGTAACTTTGACTCTAAACTAATTATAGAACTATCTCAGATGTTAGAAATTCGCAAGAGTAGAGCCACACTATTACATCCTCAATCAAATGGTCACGTAGAAAGACAAAACAGAACAATACTAGAATACTTATCAAAATACATAACAGACAACCAAAAAGA
Organism: Torymus sinensis; assembly: GCA_030522985.1. Taxonomy (NCBI): domain Eukaryota; kingdom Metazoa; phylum Arthropoda; class Insecta; order Hymenoptera; family Torymidae; genus Torymus; species Torymus sinensis. The sequence goes on from JAPYZP010027224.1 coordinate 9,229, forward strand.
TTGGGATCGTTGGATTTCCTTACACGTCCTCGGTACACGAAACAACTGGGGTCACACCAGCGGAGATGTACACTGGTTCAGACTTAATACTTCCTCTGGATTTAATACGCGGATGTCCTCCTAAAGAAGAAGATTATCCTAACTATGGTAAACATACTCTTCTCCTCCAAACATACCAAAACAAGGTATGACAGAACATCCAGACATGTCAACTTTCAAGAACAACAGAAAGTATGGTTGTATAACCCTCGCCGAGTCAAAGGAAGAACTCCGAAGCTCCAAAGTAATTGGGAAGGACCTTATAAGATTATCAAGAAGATCAATGACGATGTTTTCTGCATCCAGAAGGACACCACAACACAAAAAGAAGATCGTCAATCTCGAAGCTAATGGCCAAAGTTTACTACCAGTGTAGTGTTAATTATTAATTACAGGAAGTTGAACTAATAAAATAACACCATTTTTAGTTCGACGTTTCCGACATTTTTTTACATGTCCCTCATCAGGAATAATAATTGTTATCAACAAAGTCAACGTAGTTGCGCGGGAAACAATCCGCTCGTCAATGTTTCCCGCGCAACTACGTTGACTTTGTTATTAACAATTATTATTCCTGATGAGGGACATGTAAAAAAATGTCCGAAACGTTGAACTAAAAATGGTGTTATTTTATTAGTTCAACTTCCTGTAATTAATAATTAACACTACACTGGTAGTAAACTTTGGCCATTAGCTTCGAGATTGACGACTTATATATAATCTACCATTAGCTGCATTCAACTAAACAAAAAGAAGATCATTCATATTGATCGATTGGTGACCTACCACGATAGGTAATTTCTTCTGCTCTACTCACGGTTATTTTGAACCGTGGATTTTCCCGTGAGACACAGGGCGAATGCCAGCGCAGGTACAGAGGTGAGGTACCACGGCATGCCAACTTCCCACTTATGTCCAAGAATTACCAACAGACTCTACCCACCAATGATGACATGATGATACCCAAAAATGACATTTCTACATTTTAAGAGACGGGTCCTCCGACCGGATCTGTCTAGGATCAACCCGCTTAAAGTTGACGATTTCAAAAAGATCTGAAGATGATCTTAACACGATTTCAAGAATTCAAGATGGACTTATTCAAGAGACGGGCCCTTTGGCCAGGTGAGCGAAGGATCAGCCCGCTTGAAAGACGCCTTCTCTTTCGTTTTATTTTAAGATTGTCGGGACGATAATCTGAAAGAAGGGAGAATAATGTGATGTGTTCGTCTACCATCATCAAATATAAGAACGAAGCGTTGCTAAGCGATGAGTTTGTTGTTATTCTTGACTTGATTCAGTTTGAGCTTTTGAATTGACTTGAGAGTTTTTTATCGATCAGATTCCTAATTGTGTTTGTGATCTTAATAAAGTTATATGTTATTCTTTTGCAATGATAGTTATTATTGATTATTGTGTGTGTGTGTGTGTGTGTGTGTGTGTGTGTGTGTGTGTGTGTGTATCTTCCTATATTATATAGTTGTAAGAAAAAGCTTCCGACTCAGCGCCCCCTCACCCCCCCCTCGCGTGCCTTCACGACCCCTCGCGCCCCCTCACCCCCTCCTCGCCCCCTCCTCAGCGCCCCCCTCAAAATAACGTAAAAATATGATGAATTATACGTTATTTT
>JAPYZP010027228.1:0-10929 GCA_030522985.1 Torymus sinensis
ATCCCATAAATTTGAGTGTGAAATTTCAAAAATCTCGTCGAATAGAACCTAAAAAACACTCGAAATCGAAAATCCACCGATTTTTTACCAGCAATTCATTGGGTTAGGACTTAGCCTATTTTTTGTATTTTGTCTAACCCCAGACTTACCCCTCTGCTCCCAGCCCCTCCCCCCATATAGCGGGCATTAATCTTCTTGGAAAGAATAAATATTAAAGAATAAACAATGTCTCTTATAACACTTATAGAGACTCTTAAAAGACACTTATAAGGACTTAAAACACTTATAAAGACTCTTATAAAGACTTAACGAATCTTAAAAGACACTTATAAAGACTTAAAAGACTAATAAGACACTTATAAAGACTAATATAGACACTTATAAAAACTGAAAACACTTATAAAGACAATTATAGACACTTATAAAGACTTAAAACACACTTATAAAGACGTAAAAGACTTATAAAGACTTAAAAGACTAATAAGACACTTATAAAGACTAATATAGACACTTATAAAGACTGAAAACACTTATAAAGACAATTATAGACACTTATAAAGACTTAAAACACACTCATAAAGACTTAAAAGACTTATATAAACACTTCAACATTTAACATTTGTATGGAAAAGTCGAAAAAAAAAAGTAGCTTCAAATGGGAAACCGGATGTATATTCGGAAAGAGAAAAATTTTTTATTTGGAGGTTGGACTTAAAAAAAAAAAAAAAAAAAAAAAAAAAAAAAAAAAAAAAAAACCACCTTAACACTCCACCCTCCCCCACCCCCAAACAACCCCTCGCCCCCCCCTAATACATAGTAAAATATTGATAATATTTTTACGAATGTGCATATTTCATGTAATTAGGCGTTAATTTGCTTTATTTAACTCGTATTTCCAACGGGTAGGTATTCAAATAATATAGAAATTATAAAAGATCTACATAGTGTATGTGAGTAGGTGCAAAATCATATTTATTCCCAGATACAGGGTAGGTAGTAAAAACAGCCAATTTTTTTTTTTTTATGAGCACATACTGCATGTAGGTAAGTGGGCATTCCTTTTTTTATAATTATCAGTTTTTGGGATAAAAGATACTGAAAAGTTGTAAAAAATGTTCGGGGTATATATACATACATATGTATTGCATGTTTGTAACTACGGATTTATTATACTTATTCGCTCCCGGAAAGTAGGTATTTAAAAGTTGTGAAAATTTTTAAAAATATACATATTGCATGTTGGTAGGTATATATCCATTATATTTGTCAGTTCAGGGAAAGGGGTAGTAAGCAGTTGTGAAGAACTTCGGCATTCATATTGCCTGAGCGTAGTATGAAATCAGTATATTTGTTAACGCATACAGAGTAAGTGGTAAAAACTTGTAAAATTTTCAACAAGTATCCGTATTGCATGTAGGTAGGGAGGTAGGTAGGTAGGTAGGTAGGTAGGTAGGTAGGTAGGTAGGTACAATATGCAATAGCATGTGGGTAGGTTTGTAACATGACATTTATGCGCTCCCAGAGGGTAGGTACTTATAGAAAAAAATTGTTAAAATTTTTACATATTGACATATTGTACAAAAAATTGTAAAAATTATTACATATTGACATATTGTACGTGGGTAAGAGCCTATTCATTAAATTTTTCCTCTCAGAGAAGGTGGTAGGTAGAAAAAAATTATTTTCTACAAGTACTACTTGCGGTATTGCACAATCTCCTAGGGTGGGTAAAGGGGGGATAGGGGGAGGACTTTGTAGAATATCACAAGTACTTCTTGCGGTATTGCACAGTCTCTCGGATGGGTAACGGAAGGGGGGGAGGATAGGGACTTTGTAGAATATCGCAAGTATAATTACATGCGATATTGCACGAAGTTCCAAGGGTGGGTAACGGGGGTAATGGGGACTTTGTAGAATATCGCAAGTATTATTTGCGATATTGCACAAAGTTCCAAGGGTGGGTAACGGGGGGAATTGGAACTTTGTAGAATATCGCAAGTATTACTTGCGATATTGCACAGAGTCCCAAGGGGTGGGTTACGGAGGACAGGGACTTTGTAGAATATCGCAAGTATAATTACTGGATGAATCGGAAGGACTTCCGATTTCATAGAGATCGTGGGAACCGACACGGCTTGAGTCCCCCGGGGGACTCGCCGTGTTCAGGCTCGCAGGATCTCTACAAATAATTTGTAATAATCTTTTTTTCAGGTTCATCAGCAGCGCCAGCAGCGACAGCATCACCAGCAGCAACAGTAGCAGTATCAACAGCAGCATCAACAGCACCAATTACAAGGCGGGTAAGTATCTAATAATACTTTTCTTTCAGGAAAACAAAGAAGGGGGGGGGGGCGCGTTGCAATGGAAGCACCAGATAGGCCGGCCAGACCATTAGGGTCTGCTAGGGGCTTGTAGTCCGGGGCGAACAGGGCAGTCCGAACCTCTCCTTTGGGTTCAATCCCTATGACCGCTATGACGAACGCCGCCGGATCGAAACAATGCGGCGATGACGAAAGTCCCATTGCACATCTGGTTGCAACCTTGCAACAGCGGCTTTGTAATTAGGTCGCGAAGACAAAGCCGTGTTGCGCACTCGTAAATACATACAAAAACAAACCAACCAACCAACCAACCAACCAACCAACCAACCAACCAACCAACCAACCAACCATGGCGGAATTAGGATGGTCTAGGTGATCGCAGAGGGGGAGGGGGGGAGGGGCAGATGCATAGGGGAAGGGAAGGAAGGGGAGGGGGAGAGGAAAGTGGCGTAAGCCGCCAGGGAACCTATGCCCGATTTTTCTGCGGATATGTAAATATCCGTAGAAAAATTTGGCACAGGTTCCCCAGCGGCAATGCCACTTCTTCTCGGGGGATCGGGGAAAGGGGAGGGGGAGAGGAAAGTGGCGTAAGCCGCCGGGGAATCTATGCCCAATTTTTCTGTGGATATGTAAATGTCCTTAGAAAAATTTGGCACAGGTTCCCCAGCGGCAATGCCACTTCGTCTCGGGGGATCGGGGAAAGGGGAGGGGTAGAGGAAAGTGGCGTAAGCCGCCGGGGAACCTATGCCCGATTTTTCTGTGGATATGTAAATATCCGTAGAAAAATTTGGCACAGGTTCCCCAGCGGCAATGCCACTTCGTCTCAGGGGATCGGGGAAAGGTGAGGGGTAGAGGAAAGTGGCGTAAGCCGCCGGGGAACCTATGCCCGATTTTTCTGCGGATATGTAAATATCCGTAGAAAAATTTGGCACAGGTTCCCCAGTGGCAATGCCACTTCTTCTCCGGGGATCGGGGAAAGGGGAGGGGGAGAGGAAAGTGGCGTAAGCCGCCGGGGAATCTATGCCCGATTTTTCTGTGGATATGTAAATATCCGTAGAAAAATTTGGCACATGTTCCCCAGCTGCAATGCCACTTCTTCTCAGGGGATCGGGGAAAGGAGGGGGGGAGAGGAAAGTGGCGTAAGCCGCCGGGGAACCTATGCCCAATTTTTCCGCGGATATATAAATATCCGTAGACAAATTAGGCTGAAGCAATTTCAGGCACACAGAATCGTTAATTACATTTTTGTACCACCTGTTTTAGGAGTAGCAGAAGCAGCGGCGGCGGCGGCGGCGGCGGCGTTGGCGGCAGCGGTATCAACAGCAGCAACAGCAGCAGCGATACAAAAAAAATAATCTTTTTTTAAATTTGCATTTTCAAAAATGGATGAGCCAGAGATAATAGACATCTCGTCAGATGAAGAAATGAATGAATGTGAAAATGAGGTAAGCCGTTTCATGCTCGAAATAAGTGATAATAATACATTACGATACGGGTGTGAAAGGTGATTATTTAGCGCATGAGACGTTTTTCGCACGAGCGAAGCGAGTGAGAAAAGTCGAATGCGATAAAAAGCACCTTACGCACCAGTGTCGGACAGTATTTTATACCACGAGAGCCGAATAATCATATTAAAGTTATGATTTTGAGGTTAGAGTGATATAAATAATATTATTATTATTATAATCACATGTTTAGCCGAAATGTTCATTTGTAAAATTTTTTTCAGCATCTTAATGGCTGCGTAAAGATGGCTCCATTTAGTTTTGAAAATGAAAATGAAATTACCTTTGAAACTGATGTGGATTCTATATGTATAGTTAGTAGATCATTGAAAGCTTTTAAATTGGACGAGGTTTTTGATATTTCTGTAAGTCGTTCAAAGGTTTTTCCGGACGAAAACAAAAAAATTTTCCAAGTTTTGGAAAATCAACTTAACACTAAAAACAAAAAAATAGGTTGGCAACATTTTCGACTTGGAGGATATCAAAACCAAGCCGTGTACATATTAATGCTGATGCAAAGACCTAACGCTAAAATAGGAAATATTCGTTACGATTTTATGGACAATGTCATAAAAAAAGCTGCCGCACAATTAGCCAGTAAAACACAAAGCCGCCAATATAATATTGCGCATTTCAGTTATGTGGACAGGCGAAAAGTGTTAAAAATATTTCCGGCCGATTGGATTCCTTTAGTGGAAGGAATTGAAGAAATATTGAGGAATGATGATTTTTTAGAAAAACACGAAATTGAAAAACTATTTTTTTATAAATGCGTACACGGTATGCAAAACAGAATCGAAGATGTTAGCAGCCTCTTTAGGAAAATGAACGTGGTTTTGGACTCAGAGTATATACAGTTAGCACAGATTCACGTTGGAACAAATGTGAAATCTAACAATGAAGAATTATTATTGATTGCCAATAGTAAGATATCGGAAGTACTTAGACGAGGCGGAGTACACCCGATTAAATTGAGATACTACGAAACTTACTACTTAAAAAAATTTGGTGCATTTACGTAAGTATTATAAGTTTTATTATTTAAATGTCACTCGAAATTAAATCTAACAGAATACATTTATTTATACATACATCGTATTTGTAGTGCAACCTGCAAATATACGATGAGTCCATCTATCACGTATGTTCAAACTTATAATCCAATTGCTCATGTCATCACGAGTAATAGAAAGGGACTCTTCACGTCGTTCGTGCTCAGTAGTGGCTATAATTACACGTGAGTATAATATAATTCAGTAAACCAAAATATGGAATCGACTTTTCAAGAGACTGGCTAAATTGAATGCAAATTACGACTCCCTATCTGTTATCAGTGGGTGGAATGTAGACTAGTTACATTTCTTTTTTTTTATTATTACAATTGTGATGGTTCAATTAAAACCAAACAATATTATTATTATTATTATTATTATTATTATTATTATTATTATTATTATTATCACCAAATTTATTTTAATGTCTGCAGAAACTTACACCTGGAATTCATTTTAACACACCATTTCCTATTATATATCCCCTATTTAGCCGGTTTTTTGTCGAGTAGTCAATTTAAAACCTTTGTCGATACTGAAATATAATTTGAATTTTTAAGGTTTTGTAAAGGTAACAAGAGTCTCTGCCGTCTCTATGAAGATGCGTTTGGACGACTACACGACTGGGAAGAGTTTTTTAACATTTTGAAGGACGGTGGCGATCTCCGAATCGAGGAAGTGTATTCGGCTGATCGGATTTCCGATCTACTCCAAATCAATTTGAATATTAATAAGACGTGTCGTTTACTATTGAAGAATTTGAAAATTGTCAAAATTCATAATAATTGGCCTATGTACGTCGAAGATACGATTGGTTCACAATTACGTCTCATTCGTACAACTATGGATCAAGTAGCCGTGAAAGGTATAATTAGTTTAAATAGAGAAGATGTAGTTCAACTCCATGCAGCTGAGACAAGAGTTGCCTATTTTATACACCCGCACCTCTTCAAACTTTTTGACTACAAATTAGCTGTCAAATTAATAAAAGAAAGGGTGATAAGAACCGTCACATTTCGAGAATCGGGACACCTTGAAGAAAAGCTACTTCGTGCTACGAAAAGAAATGCTACAGAGCTTGATGCATCTTTTGGTAGTAGTGATGATGAATCAGAGACATCATATGAGTGCCGTGATAGCGAAAATGTCAATAGTTTAAAGGTGCAAATGCTAGAAATAGTGAATACAACATGTTCCTTACTTCCTAGGCCTTGTAGCTTCCTGTTTACCATCATCATCAACTGAATATTCGAGCCAGGATGAGCGGAAGCAATTATTTATTATGAAATTATTGGCTATAATTTCACGAAATTATTACTTAAAGGACAAACGATTAGCTGCTATACAAAACTTCGAAAATGCTTTTAATGAAAAAACAATGAGATCGTATGTTAATAAATCTGCGGAACGGGGCTCGGATCGAAGAATTTACATTGATGGAACAATCACAAGTTCTGATATTGTAAATGGGCTGAAACATCATCAAGCATCGACTTTTAGATCGAGATTGTTAGCCTCGATACTTTTTACGGAGGATTCAAGCGAAATAGAATCACTGTTGGACAACATTATTAAAGCTCACGTGGAAATTTTTCCACAAACGTTGATACGATGTAACGGTACGGAATACTTATGGAATCGCGTGTACAAAAAAGGGCAACCACTACCAGACATATCGCCCAATGATAGTGGACGGATCACACGTATCCGTAATTTACCGCAAAATAAGCCGACAAAGGTAAAAAACTAGGTTTTAAATGATTTATTTTCTACTTACTTCCTACCTTTATACTGCTAAAATTTTGACAAAATGAAAAATTCAATTTCCCCATATAAAAGTATTCTGAGGTCTACTAGATAGGACACAATTAAGCGCGCCATATGGCGCATCCCGGCAGTCTAAAAGTTAAATCTAAATTCACAGCCTTCACATTTGCGTACTCCCTCCACTATAATTATTTATTTACCAAAATTTAAAAAATAATAATTATTTGCAGGCTACCAAGGTAAACCTTAAACAATATAATATTGATGATAAACAATTTACTGACCAGCAACTAAGAGTCATCATACATTACCTAATACAAAATGGTTACTCGACTAAAGATGATTTTGTTAACAAATTAAAAGAAAGTTCTGAAATATTACAAGACAAGACGACGACGGAACTAAAAAAAATTATTACAAAGTTACCCCATAAATCGACCACTTTCTTGAAACCATTTTGCGTTACGGACTATAACGTCACCAAAATAAAAAAGAGATCACAAGTAAGGAAATAGCGCAGGTAAATTGAAAAATAAAAATAATTGTTTTTTGCCATATCCTGGCCAAAAATAACACATTCGCTCCCGGTTCAAAATGGCGAAAGTGGTATTTTTGACACGAGTATGACGTAAAATAGTATACGCCCTGCGAGAGAAAAATTAGGCAGACCACAACTCGGATTGGCTCTTGCCTTCGATTTAGGTGTTAATTTACACGAGCTGTGGCATGTCCAACTTTCTTCCTCCCTAGGTGCGTAATATACTATTGAATAGTAAACTAAAATTTGGAATGTTAATTAGATACAGGTTCAGCAGAAGGTTCAGTGTTAAATAAGATGGAAAAATGAATCCAACAATGTCATAATAACAAAGTGTAATATTTATTATTGTTAATGAAAATAAAGTAAATAGGATTTATACCAACTATTTTATTATTTATCCTCCATTGTACGGATACGAGCGTGCATGGCGTGCGTGCGTGTATGTGTGTGTGTGTGTGTGTGTGTGTGTGTGTGTGTGTGTGTGTGTGTGTGTGTTTGTGTGTTTGTGTGTTTGTTCGTGGTATACTTAGGGCTCCTGGCGTTGTTCGTGGTATACTTAGGGCTCCTGGCGAGAGGTCCACGATAAAAAAAACCTCAACGCGCCAACAGCAGTACCCCCTAGGGTGGTGTGGAAACCTGCTCTAAAATTCATGAAACGCAAGAATAATAAAAAAAAACAAAAACACCAAAAAAATCACTAAAAAACCAAAAATCACCAAAAAATCAGTAAAAAACAAAAAATCACTAAAAAAATCAGCAAAAAAAATCACTAAAAACAAAATCACGAAAAAAACAAAAAATCACCCAAAAAACCAAAAAATCGCTAAAATAAAATCACCAAAAAAATTACTGAAAAACGACAAAATCACCAAAAAACAAAAAAATTACTAAAAAAACAAAATCAAAAAAATGACTAAAAAACGAAAAAAATCAACAAAAACCCAACAAATCACTAAAAAAACAAAATCACCAAAAAACAAAAAATCACTAGAAAAACAAAATCACCAAAAAAATCACTAAAAAACAAAAATCACCAAAAAATCACTAAAAAACAAAATCACCAAAAAACAAAAAAATGTCACTAAAAAACAAAAAAATAACAAAAAACAAAAAAAATTACTAAAAAACAAAATCACCAAAAAACCAAAAATCACCCAAAAAAATCACAAAAAAAACAAAATCACCAAAAAAAAACAAAAAAATATCACTAAAAAAAAATCACCCAAAAAAATAACTAAAAAAACAAAATGTCCAAAACATAAAGAAATATCACTAAAAAGCAAAAAATCACCAAAAAAATAAAAATCTAATATATAGTACTCGCGCGGGGGGGGGGGGTAGACGGCCCCCAAACACAAAAAAATCTAAAAAAAATCCCAAAAAAAAATTCACAAAAAATAAAAAAAAAAGCCAAAATTTACTGGCGAAAGAGACAACTTCATTTACTATTGCTCTAAGAAGTTGCTGTTTTATTGTATTCAACAGTAATCTATACTATAGCAAGTGACTAAAGCAATAATATCCCTCAGGTTATTGACTTTCGCAGGGGGCCTGCGGCGCCCACTATCAATAGAAAATCCTTCCTTGTAGGGAAGGGTAGGTGGATGATTGGTGGTGGTGATAAAGTTATCAGTAAAAAAGTCAGTTTTATTATATCCAATATTTTTTATATAACATCTAGGATACGTTTCAAAATGCGTCAATGAGAAGAGTGAACGAGGGGAATGAATGAATGAAGGAATGCATAAAAGAATGAATGTCGTAATGCAGCAGTGATGAGATTCAGCACGCCGATCCCAAGCCCGGATAAATGCAGAGGGCCTACATGTAGTTTTCATCCCAAAAATATTTCCAAAAATCATGCAAATCACGAAAACCAGCAGAAAGCAGAAAGTTCGGTAATCACCAAAAATACAAAAAATCACGAAAATAACCAGTCACTAAATAAAATAAAAATAGAAAAGTCGAGAAAATCACTAAAATTTCAAAAAAAAATCACCGAAAATTAGCAAAAATCACTAAAATTACTGAAATAAAATAATAATAAAAATAATAATTACCGTAAATCACCATAATCTCCAAAAATCACTAAAATAACCAAAAATCAGAAATCGCCCAAAAATCACGAAACTCACCAAAAACACGAAAATCACGAAAAATCACTAATATCACAATTATCACCAAAAAATCACCCAAAAAAACGAAATATACAAAAAATCAGTAAAATCACGAAAAGTCACTGAAATCACTAAAATCGCCCGAAACCAAAAATTACCAAAAATAACCAGTCACCCAAAAAATTGCCCAAAAAATCACTTAAACAATAATGATGAAAATCATTAAAATCACTAAAAGCGCCCAAAAAATCACCCACAAAACGAAAATCAACAAAACATTCAGAAAATTAACCAAAATCACTAAAAAATTACCCAAAAAATCACTAAAATCAACAAAAATCACTAACATTGCTAAAATCACTAGAATCTTCTAAAAACACCCCCAACAAAACAAAAATCACCAAAGATCACCAAAATCACAAAATCACTACCAAATCACGAAAAAACACAAAAATCACCAGAAAGCACCCAAAAAAATCAACAAAAAACACTTCAAAAATCACCAAAAATGACTAAAAAATCACTTAAAAATCACCAAAATCACCAAAAAATCACCAGAAAACACCCCAAAAAATCACCAAAAAAAATCAACAAAAAATCACTTAAAAATCACTTCAAAAATCACCAAAAAATCACCAAAAACATCACCAAAAAATGACTAAAAAATCACCAGAAAATCAGCAAAAAAATATAAAAAAAATCACACCAAAAAACCTAAAAATCACAAAAATCACCAAAAATAACCACAAAAAATCACCAATAAAAACCACCAAAAAATCACTTCAAAAATCACTTCAAAAACACCAAAAAATCAACAAAAACTTCACCAACAAATGACTAAAAAATCACCAAAAATCAGCAAAGAAATATCAAAAAATCACCCCAAAAACCATAAAGAAAATTAACAAACAATTACTTAAAAAATCACCAAAAACAACAAAAAATCACCAAAACTACCTGAAATCACTCCAAAAATCACTAAAATCACTAACAATCACAAAGAAATCACCAAAAAATAACCCACAAAAAAACTGACAAAAAAAGCAAAAAATCAACAGAAATCACCCCCAAAAATCAATAATAATATCACCAAAAAATCACGAAAAATCACAAAAAATCACCAAAAAATAACTTCAAAAATCACTTCAAAAATCACCAAATAATCACCAAAAAAATCACCAAAAAATGACTAAAAAATCACCAGAAAATCAACCAAGAAATATCAAAAAATCACCCCAAAAAACCTAAAAATCACCAAAAAACTACCTGAAATCACTCCAAAAAATCACAAAAATCACCAGAAATCACCCAAAAAAATCACGAAAAAAATCTCAGAAATCACCAGAAATCACCCTAAAAAATAGAAAAAAATCACCAAAAATTTACTTAAAAAATCACTAAAATCACGAAAAATCACACCAAAAAATCACCAAAAAAACAGCACATAAATCACCAGAAATCACGCCAAAAAATCAATGATAATATCACCAAAAAATCACGAAAAATCACAAAAAATCACCCCCAAAAAATCACCAATAAAATCTCCAAAAATTCACCAAAAAATCACCCAAAAAATCACCAAAAAAATCACCAAAAAATGACTAAAAAATCACCAGAAAATCAACC
>JAPYZP010027236.1:0-11732 GCA_030522985.1 Torymus sinensis
GTCGGCTTTATATTCAAGGATTCGCTAGAACCTGATTCTGATAGCAGTTGAAATGGAAATGTAGTATGAATAATAAACTGAATCAGTCGTAAATATATATGTATAAAAAAAATAATAGAAATTCACATCATATAGTTCGTATTCTGTATAATAGAAACTAAAGAAAGAACCTAAGATAAGCATATACGACTATTATAGCATACATAAAAAAATCATTAGCCTCACTCACAAAACAATTCCATTCGAGAACAGAAATTTTCCTTTAAGAAAAAAAAAGAAATACCCGTGACTAACAAGCTCGACAACAACCCAAACAACTCTCTAAGAACCTTCCCAGACAGCTCGCCAACAGCCTGCAAAAGTTACGACCCCAACCAACCAACCATCCATCCGTTCATCCATTCATCGTCGGAAAACCCCCATGAAAAGCCAGGCCACGCATCACGAGAGCTCTCCCGAAAACCCGAAAAATCGGTAGCGCGCGACGGTAGCTCGACGGCGGGTCGCCAAAAATGAGTCGATCCCCCCCACCCAAGGACGTCACCGGGGCCCGCACAATGGGCCCGTGTGTGTATGCTGCCCGGGTGGCGCGCGCTGCTTTTTGTTACCTGCGCGACGTGTTTATACGGCAGTGGGTAGAAGAAGAAGGGGAAGCGTCTTTTGAGGTACGAGAGGCCCCCGTATAATCTGGTCTCCTGCGAGTATAGGAAATGCGAAGGCGTTCGTGGGTGGAGAGAGTGAGAGAGAGTCACTGGTTTCGGGTTATACAGGAATTTTTGTGAACGATGTGATTTGGCTTTTTGCAGACGGTTGAAAGGATTGGAGGTGCCTAATTGGCAGGTTTGAATGTGCGGCTTTGTTGTTGGTTTTGGAAAATGCAGGGTACGTTTCCAAGGATATATTCTATAGAGTGGGAAAATTCTTTCGTTTCCGTATATAGATACTTGAATGACTTGTGTTGGGTCATGAAGTAATCTCTTGGGAATGGTACGTCAATTAGGCGGAATTGCTAAATTGAAACATCATTGTCACCGGAATTCAAAGTTCAGCAAATCCGCGCATCATCCCGAACGTATAGGTATTATATAATAATAAAACGAAAATTCATGACTCCGCATTTACCCACTCTCTATCTCTCTTCAGCTTTCCCCTCGTATCCTCTCCTTTTACCCTCGGCAGATATGACCCGCGTCAGCGCTAAATAATACCCCGAAATGCATTAAAACTGTCGCTCGCTCGCGCGTCCTCTTTCTCGCACCTACCTCTGAATGAGAGCCCCATCGAGGACAATAGCCGCGCATATCGTAAAAAGCGAGCAAAAAGGGTACATCGTTTTGATGCGACGCTGCGAGCTCTCGGCGGAAGCGGAATTTCAAATGCAAACTCGTTCGGGGCAACCTCTCCCCTCTCGACACCTGAAAAGACCTCGTCAGCGCACAATGTTGCGGAGAAAAAACAGGCGCGCGCGCGTGTGTGTACGCTGCAGAGTATGCATAAATTTGGGATTTAAGGAGAGAGGAAGGAGAAGGCTTTTGTCGCCTCGTCTCTCGTCTTTATTACGGGAATTTTCGCGGTTTACGGTGGCTTTTTCAGGGGGCGGCGCCTCGTGGATGTCGTTTAGCGGCCTAACAGTATTCCGCCTCGAGTTTATTAAATGAAAACGTTGTTACGGTTTACGGCTGGAGATTTCGTTGATAATTGAAGCCGTTTGCCTACATATTCTGCCTTAAATAACCACGATTAAAGTCAAGAACACGTTATTTTTCCTTTAGTATCGTAGATAAAATTAAAACTTAATAACGTTTCTTAAGATCTTACCCGGAAAATTATGACTCTACGTTGCTGCAATTCTAGCGCTACAATTACACTTGAAAAATTGCCAAATTTCCCTCACAACCCGGCCTCCTACGACTACGTCCCTTTAAAATCCAATTGTATCTGTAAAGCCAATAAAAAGACAGCCCCGGTACTTAATCACCGCTCCAAAACTCACTTACCTCTCTCCCTTGTCTCATCCTCTCTTTCCCTCTCTCTCCTCTTCTCTCAACTTCCGAGAGTGAAAAAGCAGAGCCCGTAAATTCGTCGCAGACAAGGAGAAACGCGACAAAAAGCAGGAGCTCCAGGGGCCCTACCGCTGCCAAGAAAGAACGCGACTACTGCTCCCGAATTCCGGGCTTAATCCTTATTACGGTAGTTCTCTCTCTCTCTCTCTCTGTCTCTTCGTCTCTCTCACTCACGCATATGTCGACGGCTCAATCAGAGCAGCCGCATCTGTCGCGCGCGCGCTCGTGCGTATATACGTATACGGGAGGGGACGACGACACGTGCCCATCCATCTGTCCGTCGCGCTGCTGCGGTGTTCCGCGAGAGGAGGACACGGAAATTACGGCTGACAAGGGCGCGTGTGTATGGGTATATAGCCACAGACCGCGGCGAGGGCTCAGGGTTTCGAGGGTTCGCTCATATGCGCGCACGCGTGCGTGTGTAAGAGGAGAGAGAGTTTGATTTCAATTGAGATAAAGCGAATGGGTTTTTGCGTCTGGTAATGAGATTCTGAGCGATCGGAGAAGGCCTGCGCGCGTCTGCGGGTGATTAGCGCAGTAGTTGGTTTGCGGATGGCGCTGCAGCGATGACCACATGTCATCGGGCATTGTTAGGCGATGAGGTGTGGTGGTTCGTCGGTGGATTTGGCGATGAGGGGGATTGTCGGATATAAGTGTGGGATGATTGTGGTTTATCAAAGTGTAGGCGTGACTAATGTACAACTTGTATTTTCGGAGAGTACAGGAGTAACTTGATAAGATTATATAGATTCATGTAAATTCTCTCGCGTGGGTGTTCAATTGACACAGTATACGATCTAGATTCACTCTTATCCGATTAGATATGAGTATTTGACAAATGTTCCCACGCACGAGAGCACGAACGAGCCATTGTACACCTTCGTTTCGTCAGCAAAGTCCAGCTTTGACAATGCGATCATATCTATTTATGTCAACAAACACCGTTATATCTTTTCTCGGAATCGGTATATCATAAAGCTTCATATTTTCTTTTATCCTCGTCCACAAGAAGCTTGAAAACTTGTAACCGATGAATCGAATAACCGGTAGACAAACAAGAAAACCAGATCTGCTAAACCATTCTCCTCTCGCGACGATTAGCAGATCGCAGTTTTCCTAGCAAAAACCTATACCTACCGCGCGCCGTTGGCATTCTTCGTTATACTGTTACACTCTGAAAGGCCCGTAACGCTGCGCAGCCACTGGGAATATACATTCCCGTCCGAGAGACAGAGAGAGAGAGAGAGTATTTTAGCCTCTCAATCCGGGAAGTCTGCCTCCTTCTCTTTCTCGGTCTGTTTGTGGGGGGGCGTCTGCTGCAGTAGCAGCTACTTCTCTCCCCGGCGGCTCAATTTGCTCGGAATGTACAGTTGATTGGCGAGAGAGGCGATTTCGAGGTCCGCCGAGCGCCGATGCAATTTCATGTTCGATTCAGCAAGCCAGAGAGTGAGGGAGAGAGAGGGATAAAGAGAGAGAAAGACTTTCATTTCCTTTCGACGGAGCGAACGCCGGCGCGCGCGCGCGCTTACGTTATATACGTGTGGGTGTATATGTATATATATACGCGTGGTTTATTTTCGCGTTGAACGAATAATGTCGGTATCGATGTCGGCTCTGCGGGTTTACGCCGAGGGGAGATTTAATGAGGCTACGGTGATGTGTTTGGAGGACTGATTGCGCGTGTCTGCTTGTGTTTGGGAATCCGTTATAGCTTTCTTGTATTAATAAATAAGTAGACAATGGGGTGTGTCTATAAGAATAAACACGAATCTGAAAGCCTTTTTTAGAGTATCTTCTAGAAGGATTTTTCTCTAAACGCATTTCGATGACTACTTTTATCACTAAAAAAAAAAACTGATCTCACTACAATGAAAATTTATAAAAGAAACCATAGACATTATTACACTATAACCTATCTTTCGCCAATTCTCCAAAGAAAACATAGAATTTTCCCGAATATCCCACTCACCCTACCAGCCTCACCTCGAACCTAAAAAACGCAGCAACAACACCCGGTCGACAAAAGAAATCGAAACGCACACACACACGCACACCACCCTCGTAACAAAGAACCTCGCACAATGCAACACACTCTCCAGCCCTCCCCGTTTTAATTCAACCGGGCATCATCGAGCTGCGAAAAATTTTTCGACAGGTTCAGCGCGCGCACGCGCTCTCCCTTTCATCCATTGACGCCCGTAATTTCGTGACAGGGCCCCGCGGGCCCACTGAAAGCCGCATTATATTGTCGCGGGGCGTCGGTACGTGTAAATCCAATATAAAGTGTGCACAGCCTACGCTCGCGCGTATATAGCATTGTGTATATTTCTCCCTCTCTCTCTCTCTCTCTCCTTCTCTCGCCGTTCTTCGCGAGAGGATATGTACGCCGTCGTCTTGGTCTTTTGTGCGGAGGGGACCGCGCGCGCGTGTATAAAAAATCCGCTGGGTGCTCGCGCGAAGGTGTTGGATTTCTGACCCAAAGCCCCAGACCTCGCGGGGGGACCGGTATTCACTCCGGTTTTTCTTCTCCCCGTCTCGCTTTCTTCGTGCGTATGTATGCGTGCTTCTCTCCTCCGCCCTTCCTCTCTCTCGCGGATCGTATATATATATGCCCGAGCGTGTGTGCAGTGCGCAAGAGAGTGAGAGAGCATTCAGCGTGTCCTTTAATTGTGCTTTGCTTTTGCTTTGAGCACCGGGGCCGAGGTGTGAGATCTAATGATTTTGGTCGTTGACCTGCGCGAGATGAGGGCTTTTGAGAACTGTGATATGAAAGGGTTGCGTGAATGAGTTATTGTTCATTTGAATACTGTTTTCGTCGATAGTGACACTGCTATAGTATTTATTATTGACACGCAATTCCTTTTGATGAATTAGAAAGTGAACAGGACATTTGTCAAAATAAATTCATCAAATGTTAGATACAATTAATCGAGACATACAACTCTATACCGTAGCTTGTATACAAAACATTAACAAACTTATTCATACCGGCCCAAACCCGTAGGCTAGAAATATTTACATAAAGCCAAAACCACTACAAACTCAAATAACCTCCCGAACACAATTGCGAAATCCACGACCGAATTATAATCCAATTCATCTCCGATGCCGCAGCGCGCGTCAGCCGTCCCTCGCTGAGAGAAATCTTCTTTCAGCCTCTCTCTCTCTCTCTCTCTCTCTCTCTCTCTCTCTCGCGCCTGTCCCGGTTAATTCGTCTCTCCCTGCTTTGAGCAGGCGATTTGCATCTGTCTCGTTCTCAGTCTTTCCTTTCTTCTCCCTCTCCCCACCACCCCCGTCCCCAACACACTTCGTGTTTCTTCTTCTGCCATGCGCTCGAATAGTCGTCCTCGTCGTCGTTGTCGTCGTCGTCAGGCCGGCTCAATGGCTTATTTTGACAGCGGGGGACACGGCCCCGCGAAATTTCGTCGCGTTTCACGCCTTCAGACAAGGCGATATTTTATATTCCCTCTCTTGTCTAGAATGTTTAGGGGAAGGGGTTATGTATATATAATACTGTACATCTGCGCAGCGCTGGCGGTTGCAATTTCTTTCTGCGGCGTGCGGTCTGCGTTTGACGGAGAGTTTGAAATACCAGAAGAGAGAGAGAGAGGGAGACAGAGAGCGAGAGAGACAGAGAGAGAGAGAGAGAGCGAGTGAGTCTGGAGTGCGACGACTTTTTCCCTTCATTCAGAAAGAATATGGATATATACTACAGCGCCGCAGAATGGATTCTTTGTTTCTCAACCCCCCCCCCCCTCTCGACAGTGGTAGACAGTTTTGCGATAGCATTAATTAAAGAGTTTCAGGGACTCGGGAGATGTTCAATATTTTGTTTTGCGCGGTTCCAATATATATATATATCGGCCGTAAAAGTTTGTTTCCATTTTATTGGAAAAGATATAGGGAGACAGAAGGACCATTTAATCTTGGCAGGCGCATTATGAAGTAGTAATAAAAGGAAACCGTTGATAATGGCCGCTATAAAGTAGAAATTCAATGGCCGTCTTCAAGTGGAAAGCCCATTGTAGGCTCACAAGGAGTACATGTAGCCATATAACCCTGTCACCGCTAAAGATATTTCATTATGATCCGCTGCCGTACAGCGCCGCGGTGTAATACTTACTTCCGTTCCATAAAAACGCGACGAAAAACAGCGTTTATCAAGGACCCTGTGACGTTTTGAACGTCAACTCCAGCCAAAACCAAGGACGATTAAAAAGATTCTCTAACGTTCGTGACTGTCTAACGAATATGTTTAATTAAAGACCACGGAAACCCCAAAAGAATTTTGCCTCAAAGTGTCCCACCACCACCGCTAACTCCATAAAATATAAAACTCACCCCCCAGCCGCGGGCGCACAGAGCTTTGATCTACAATTCACGGCGCACTCGCTTTCCCTTTAAAATTTTTCACTTTGCGCAAAAAAAAACTCCACGAGCGCTATATGTGTACCCTCTCCTCTCTCTCCCCTCCCCGTTCTTTCTTTCGCAGAGCCTTCAAACGCCTCTTTCACGCTGAGACCTCCAGACGATTCCTCATAATTAAAAAACTAAATCCCAACGCACTACCCGCGCTAACTACCGTTAAAAAACACATCCTAATGCCTTTCAAAGCGAAAAAACTCCGTCAAAGCGCTCTCTTTCTGCGCGTCTACGCATGCGCGCGCGCGCCTGAAAGTTCAAAGTCCGCGCGCGGGAAAAGCTCCCTCACGAGAGCGTGCGCGCGCGCGCCTTTGAAGTCGGCCGAGTGGGTCCTCCAGCGGCGCGGCCGCCGACGCGCCTAAGGGCCGCGAGAGCCCAGGCAGTGCTGCTGGGGCTCAAGAAGCTGTTAGATCGAGCAAAGGTGCGGAAGTGTGTGTGTGTGTGTATGCTAGTGCGCACGCGCGCCTTCTTTGTCCATGTGTGTGTACGTGCGACTGAAAGAAATTTCGCGAGCAAGCGGGGTGGTTGTGTCGTCGTCGAGGGGGTGCGCTACGAAAAACATCAAAGGCGGTACGAGCTCGTATGTGTGTGCGTATGGAGGGGGAGGAAAAGGGCGAATCAAAGGGACTACGTGTTTTCGGATTGATTAAAGACGTAGTGGGGTTTTTCATGCCGTCTCGAGAGATGCAGCCGTAGCAACAGCAGCAGCAGCAGCGATGCCCGGGCTTTGTGTCGAGGGCGGCAATTTCCCTGGCTCCGCGCCGCTTGAAACTAGCTGCTGCTGTTTTCCTCGAGCGAGCCACTCGCATGGTAATCTGGTCTACTCTCAAGCTTATGAAGGCCACCGTGTATATACACAAGGTAGAGCGAGAGAGAGAGCTTTGTGCATCGTTTATTACGGAAGGGGTTGTTGTCCGCTGGTACAAGAGATGAGGGTGCATCCGCGTGTTTGGGCGTATGTTGTTTTCGGCCTCTCTGCGTATGTTTGTACATACTTCGTGAGGCTCTTCGCGATGCCTCGAGATATTCGCTCCCAGAGAGATGACTCGGATCAAAGGATGACGACGACGACGACGACGATGATGATGGTAGTGATATTTTGTTCCAAGGCGTATATAGTAGTACTGTTTCGTTTTGAGAGCTGAGTTTTGTCTAAGGCAGAAGCGTTTGAAGCATAGAGAGCTATTATGAGAACGTATGAATGGGTGATGCCGAATGTGTAGGTAATTAAATTAAACGCGGTTGAAAATTGAACGAAGGATATTGCAAGGATTCACATTCTGCTGAGGGATATTGAAATCTCCGATTCCTACCTAACTGACAATGTCAGAGTAATTGGAAAAGATACGGGAATAATTGATAGAAGTTATATTCGGTTACGATCGAATTCAGCGTTAAATTTAATAATAACCCTGCCGCTTTTTTAACTGTGTAACTTGATAAACCTCATACAATAATGTAATTCACATCGATGCGTTTCAAGAGACGAACACATCTGCGCTATTTCAGGAAGATTCCGTTAACCAATTTAAAGATTTATTAACAAATTGCCGTTCAACTGTATACTCTGCACCCCAGCTACCATCGGATTAAGCCCTCGGCCTCGTCCTCAATATTCATGAAACCTAATCTTCATTACCATCGAACAAGATTTATACCCTTTACCGCGCTAGACTTATCCACACCACCCATCAATACCTCCTCTCTCTCTCTTTCTCTCTCTCTCTCTCTCTCTCTCTCTCTCTTTCAACCTCACGAAAATCACCACACAGCGGTATTACCAACAACATCTGGCCCCTATGCAAATTCGGCCTGGTGTACTCGGGGCAGCATCTCCTTAATACCTCCACCCAGTCCTTTAATACCCTCTAATTAAATTAACGAGTGGTCTCTCTCTCTGTTTGCCCATCTCTCTTGCCTCTTCATGTTTTATTCCGCGTCACGCGAGAGCATCGCCTCGCGAAATCATCGTTACCGAGACACGACGCACTGCAGCACGCGAGAAGAGGACTCGATATTTCGACGAGAGAGAGAGAGGACTAACGAACGAACGAATGAGCGTATATACAGGGACTATATATCGGTGGCGGGCATCGGGTGCTGTTAATTGCGGCCTATCTTCGGGCCGGATCTAGCGCGCACGCGGATGTGCAGGCAGGCAGGCAGGCAGGGGTCGAGGTTGTGTTCCGTGTCGGGTCGTGAGCGAGTGGACTTTGCTGTTCTTTTTGTCCCGGGAGTAGAGAGAGGGAAAGAGACAAGAGTCGTAGAGAAGAAGAAGAAGGTTCGGGGTATAGAGGGGAATGAGGATAGTGTGCCATAAATGCTTCTGATAATTAATTGGTCGCGGATTTCACGGTCCGGGTGGCCTGTTGCCTGCTGCAGCTATGCGATGGCTGAAATGAGATGGGCGCAGGTGGACAGTCGTTGTCCGGCGGTCGTTAGTTGGGAGAGCTACTGCACGGAGTTAGTTAAGGGATGGATGGCGTAATTGCGTTGAGGGGATCCGTGTGTTCTGTGAATTAGTGAACACGCTGGCTGCGCGCGGCTGTTTAATTGCCGGTGAGATGCGGTGATAAGGATTTCAGAAGGAACAATTTCAATGTTCTCAAGTTGTCGGAGTGATCTTCATTTAACTGTATAATATGTAACGTTGGGGAGATAGAGTTATTTTAAAGAAATCTTTATCCTTGGGCTGGTTTTTTTTTTATACAATAATATCGGTAAAAATTCAGTTCTGCGAATGTAACGCAAAGTTAAAATTGAAAATATTCGCAAAAAATAACATAAACGTTACGATATTTTACTGGCAGTAAACAAACCTTGTAAAAGAGGCGACTCGATTCAGCTCTTTTTAACGACATCACGACCGGAGGGGACAGAGGGCACCCACGAACTCTCTTCTCTCTCTCTCTCTCTCTTCTCTCCCGCAACCAAAATCGCGAAGGCAGGAAGAAAGGGAGAGAGAGAGAGAATCGTCCGGGAATAAAAGGGGGGCGCGAATGTCGGAGAACAAAGTACATAACTATATATATAAAATCCAAAGCAGCAGCAGCAACAGCAGAAGGCGAAGGAAAGAGAGAGAGAGACAGAGAAACGAAGAAGCCAAAGAGGCCAGAGAGCTTAGCTCGCGCGCGGGGTCGTGGCTACGGGATATCTGATGCAGAAAACCGGTAAAGGCCGGAGAGAGAGAGAGAGAGAGAGAGAGAGAGAGAGAGAGAGAGAGAGAGAGAGAGAGAGAGAGAGAGAGAGAGAGAGAGAGAGTTCCCTCCCCTCCCTCCCTCGGCAAATACACGAACGAAGAAGCTGCGCTCGCTCGCTCGCGCATTGTCTTCCGGTGACTTAAAAATTCACTCGTGCCTTGTTAGCCGCGCGCGCGAGCGGCCTATCAGATGCGGAGCGGGGAGAGAGAGGGGAGGGAGGCCGCGGCACGGCAGGAGGAAGATGGGACGGAGATAAAGCGAAGCGCACGACTATTCTCTCTCCCTCTCGCTCCCTCCGCTTCGGAGCACGAAATTTCCTCGCTGGCGCGCGCTGCGCAATCTGCGTTCGCCCGAGGGCGAGCAACACACAGCGGCGCGCGAGTGCGAGGCCCTTTTTGTGCGGTATCTCGCCTGCGAGCGTGCACAATGCCAGGATTTATACACACAGACAGCGGCAGCATCGGCTACCGAACGCTCGACTCGTTGCGTGTGTGGGAGGGAGGAGGAGGGAAGAGAGAGAGAGGAGAAAGTGTAAGCGGAGAGCGAAGAGTGCGGGTGGAACGGTGCTTGTATTTTTGCGAGAGAATAGAACGAAGGAGTGCGGTTGTGTGTGTGTAAGGTTTTCGTCATTGTAATTGTCGAATAGGTTCGTTTCTTTTTTTTGTGTGCAATGGAAAAGTAGTTGGAAGAGTTTAAATTGACTTTTGTATCTTTATATTACAACTAGATTCTAATGCAGAGTGCGCAGAGCGCGCAGAGGGCACTGGCTACTGTATCACCCAATGAAATTTTTTGATAACGCTCTGAATAATCGCTATCTCCTTTTTATAATAGGAAAAGGACAACAAAAGATTAAAAAATTCCGTTATATTGATTGTACAGAACAGTTTGTATGGTATACTTTATATCTTTTACAAAAGAACAGAGCTTTTCACTCATGGATAAAGCTTCCGAAGGCTTTCGCGAGAGAAATAAAAATCGATCAGTGAAGCAGCCTCATGAATCATAAATCTATGGCTACATTTCAACATTAAATCCATCCCCCTGACACTATTAAATCCAGAACCGCGTTTCCTTTTAAAAAATCCTTCCTCAAAAAGCTCACTACCACGTTCAACTTCGCTATCGCCTCGACATCGTCGCGAACTGTACCGCCTCTACCTCACTTCCCCTCCCGGTGAAATAATACGATTCAGCGCTGATTCACGATCGCGTCCGTATTTGTTTACTTACCCGAGCGCACGCGTGCGCCGCAGGGGGGTGGAAGAGCGCTCGGCTCTCGCGCGTTCCGGCGAATTCGTCATATCTTATCGAGCATCGCTCTGGCGCGAGGTTCGATTTTTTATTGGAGCTATCGTCGATCGACTACGACCACGAGGACGACGACGTGCACACACGTGAGCATCCGCGTGTGGCGCTGTTTGTTTTGCGATTGGGTATCGCCTCGGCCTGGTGGTATAGGAATTTGTAGGACATTTTTTTCTTCTTTTGTTAAAGGGAGAAGAGGAGATTGCTGGTTGTTTGCGTGAAAGGGCGGATTATGATTGTAAATTTGCCGGGGTTTTATGATATTGCAAAATCGTGCTGCGTTGATATTAATCTCTGCAAAGAGTTTCGGATGATAAAAAGAATGTGTTGAGGCTTGTATAGAAATCGGTGGTGTTGCACGTATCAATAAGAGAGATAAAATTTATTATGTATGCGGTATTAGGGATTAATGTCGCGCTAGTAAAGCATATATATACATTTACAAAATATATATCCAAATATCACAATATGATTGTACATTGTATTCTCCTTAACCCCATTCCCCATTCTATCTGCAAACAAAAGACCTGTGCACATATACTCTGGATGAAATCCAAAATACACTCGGTCGATTTCCCCGTGAAATCCGAAACTGAAACAATCTGCAGCAAATGGGTCAAGTATATCACGTTTGCCCCCGCGTATTTCCGAAAACATCTCCAATTACACATCCCCTATATTTACCTCCTTCATTAGCAACAACTCTTTGCACACTCAGCATTTTCCAATCCAGAATTAA